>SJYG01000203.1:1348133-1393870 GCA_006410535.1 Litocranius walleri
AAAAAAAAATGAATAAAAAATAAAACTCAAATAAAAAGTAAGGGAAGACTCAAGTAGAGAGACCACTCACCTCTCAGTGGTTCAACCTCTCAAATGATGACTTTAAAATTTATTAGATGCTGATTGCAATTGCCCTTATTGTTCACTGTATACCAAAATAATTGTACATATAATTAATGAGAGATGATAAACTACAGAAAGTGAGTGAGTGGAAAAGTTGGCCTAAAGTTCAATGTTCAGAAAATGAAGATCCTGGCATCCGGTCCCGTCACTTCATGGCAAATAGATGGGGAGACAGTGGAAACAGTGTCAGACTTTATTTTGGGGGGCTCCAAAATCACTGCAGATGGTGACTGCAGCCATGAAATTAAGACACTTACTCCTTGGAAGAAAAGTTATGACCAATCTAGACAGCATATTCAAAAGCAGAGACATTACTTTGCCAACAAAGGTCCGTCTAGTCAAGGCTATGGTTTTCCCTGTGGTCATGTATGGTGTGAGAGTTGGACTGTGAAGAAGGCTGAGTGCCGAAGAATTGATGCTTTTGAGCTGTGGTGTTGGAGAAGACTCTTGAGAGTCCCTTGGACTGCAAGGAGATCCAACCAGTCCATTCTGAAGGAGATCAACCCTGGGTGTTCTTTGGAAGGACTGATGCTGAAGCTGAAACTCCAATACTTTGGCCACCTCATGTGAAGCGTTGACTCATTGGAAAAGACTCTGATGCTGGGAGGGATTGGGGGCAGGAGGAAAAGGGGACAACAGAGGATGAGATGGCTGGATGGCATCACCGACTCGATGGATGTGAGTTTGAGTGAACTCTGGGAGTTGGTGATGGACAGGGAGGCCTGGCGTGCTGTGATTCATGGGGTCGCAAAGAGTTGGACACGACTGAGTGACTGAACTGAACTGATTTACAAACTTCAGGTTTTATTTTACTTTTTGCAGATGAACTGCAGACTGTAAACTACTTAATGATATAGCTATAATACTTAATAGAAATTTTGTTAAAAATTATTTGATCCAGCATTTTCTTTCTTTTTTTAATTAAAGAATACTTTATTGCTACAAAATGCTACCCATCCACTGAGTCTTCAGTGGGTCACAGTCGTAACATCAAAGGTCACTGATTGCAGATCACCCATGACCCATAAGTAATAATGAAGAGGAAACAGCAACCCACGCCAGTACTATTGCCTGGAAAAATCCCATGGACAGAGGAGCCTGGCAAGCTACAGTCCATGGGGTCACAAAGAGTCGGACACGACTGAGTGACTTCACTTTGAAATATTGCACAAATTACCAGAAGGTGGTATAGAGATGCAGAAGCTAGCAAATGCTGCTGGAAAAATGGCATTACCTTGCTCAAAGCAGGGCTGCCACAAACGTGCAATTTGTAAAAAACGTGTTATCTGCAAAGTGCAGTATAAAGAGGTCTGCCTCTTGTTCATGGTACCTCTATCGACAATCCCAAATCGGCTGAATAGTCCTTCATCCTGATTCCCCAGAAAGTCTACTAAGGAGTATTGGTACCTTGAGGGCAGAGATAGTTCCTGCAGTTTGAAACTCACAGAGAAGTTGCTTTGTAACCATTTGTTACTTTATTTAAAGATGCCGTGTCCCCTGTTAGCTCTGCCACTGAGTTCTCACAGGCATCCTGGTTAACGTCAGCCTCGAGGCTCTGAGCTCTCATGCTTGAGGGCCTCTGATTTCACTTGTTTATGGGGTCACGGTCAACGGCTTGGTCTTGACTGTTGCTACAAGAAGGAGTCAGGCTGACTCCACTGAACAATGAAGGAAACATTTACTCAGAAGAAAAAAGGAACAGAGCTTCAGGGACCTGTGAGACTATAAGCCAAGATCTGACATTCATACCATTGGGAAGCCCAGGAGGAGAGGAAAAAGAGCAGGGATGAAACAGCATTCAAAGAAACAAGGGCTGAGAACTTCCTAGATGAGGGGAAAAAACAAACCAAACCAAACCTGGAGATTCGAGAAGCTGAGTGAGTCCCAGATAAGATAAAGTCAAAGAAACCTATTCAAAGACACATCATACTTAAACTTATGAAAAGTAAAGAGAAATGAAAGCTCTTCAGACTGAAAAATTAAAAAAAAAATTGCCAACTGTGAGTTCTATATCTGGCAAAAATATCATTCAGGAGTGAAGGGGAACAGCTTAGACTAAGGAGACAGAGAATGTGTTTCTGCAACACCTGCCCTGGGAGAGCGGCCAAGGGGGCCCTGCAGGCAGGGAGCCTGGGCAGAGGCGACTGGGAGCTGCAGAAAGGAGGGAGGAGCGAGGAGCTGGGAAACAGAGGTCAACAGACGACCCCCGTGTGAACTTCTTAAATTATATACGAAACTCAAAGGAGAAAAACCACCTATAACACAATCTGAGTGGTGCTAGACACGTGTCGCACGCATGCTCAGACACTCCAGTCGGGTCTGACTTCTTTTCAACCCCATGGACTACAGCCCATCAGACTCCCCTGTCCAGGGATTCTCCAGGCAGGAACACTGGAGTGGGTGGCCATTTCCTTCTCTGGGGGATCTTCCCGATCCAGGGATCACACCCCCGTCTCCTGCATCGGCAGGCGAGTGCCTTAGTGTCCCAGCCACCAGAGAAGCCCTCACTCGACTCTGCCCAGTGTTGAGGCTGCCTAAACAGTGGGCGCCCAGGAGCTGCTGCTGGCCCTACGGGACTCTCCAGTCCTTTGCCTCTGTCTGTGTGCTTTTTCAGGACTGGGGACACAGTGTACACCCCACAGCACTCCACACACGCTAGACGTGTGGAAGTGCTTGCAAAGGGCCACGGCGAGTTCAGCACCAGCCACGCCCCAGGAGGCCCAGACGCGCACACTGTGACATCAAGCGCCCCATCCTGGCCCAGGGCCCTCGGAGGCAGGGACTGAGCTCTGGAGGCTCAGCACACACGCCTGCCTGTCCTTCAGGCCACGCCAGACACTGGACCATAGCGGGCTTCTCACGCCCAGGGCCACACACCACCGCTCCTGGCCTTCCTCTTCCGTCAGGAAACACTTCCCAGGGTAGCACAGAAAAGCAGCCAAAGTATTAGATACTTAGTATTTAGAAACACCTTTCACCTTGAAATTGCTTTACAAGCTTTAAGCTTCTCTTGACTCCATGGATAAAGAAAGAAGTGGCGTGTAACATTCAGTTTCACACTTGGGAAACAAACACTCAGGGTAAGTCACTTCTGCAAGGCCAGGCGGCACGTCTGTATTTGGAGGGAGTCTGTGACTGTGTAGTTTTGTTCTCAGACCTTTCTCAAGCGTGTTCAGAAATGAAAGGCTGCCATACTCAAAATGTAGCTTCAACTCCCGTGGCTTCCCTGGGGGCTCAGACAGTGAAGCGTCTGTCTCCAATTCGGGAGACCTGGGCTCCATCCCTGGGTTGGGAAGATCCTCTGGAGAAGGAAACGGCAATCCACTCCAGTACTCTTGCCTGGAAAATCCCATGGACAGAGGAGCCTGGTGGGCTACAGTCCATGGGGTCGCAAAGAGTCGGACATGACTGAGCGACTTCACTTTCACTTTCTCACGAGTAATAAGTTAAGAATTCAAGATGAGACAGTAAATAAGACCAAATAAATAAGTTGCCTCTGTGTACTGAGATGTAGACATAAATTCAAATCATTGCCCTGGAACTGAGAGAGCACTTTCCTAAAATATTAGAATAACAGTTTCTACACCCTTAATACAAGCTTTTGAAAAATAGGATATTTGTTGATAAAAGGACACTTCTAAGGGCTGCTACATATCTTGGGGATTCAACAAATAGGGGAGGTGAAAAAGGATACTTCTTCAGTTTTCTTTATTCACTAAGATTAGGAAAATCAGTGAGAGAATTTTACCCGTTTTGTTGACCTAACGATAATACAATGTTTCATTGTAAAGCTTGAATTTCAAACATAGACTCTTTTCATCACTGTAGTCTGAAGACTTAGAAGAAGACAATTCATGACATTTGCAAAGTAGAACATGGCAGATCAAGAAGGCACCATCAGCTGGTTATGTCTGAGTGATGCTGGATTGCTGTGTGCTGAGGGCGAGGTGAGGAGAGAGTGCTTTATTTAAGTACAGCTGGTTTACAATATTCTGTTAGTGCTAAGTGTACTGTAAAGTGAATCATATATATGTTTTAAGATGAGTTCCATCTTATTACAAGATACTGAGCATTGTTCCCTATATTTGGCAGTAAATCCTTGTTGCTTATCTATTTTACATATAGTAGCACATTGCTGTTGATCCCATACCCCTCGTTTGTCCCTCTCCCCAACCCCTTCCACTGTGGTAACCGTAAGTTTGTTTTCTGTGTCTGTCAGTCTGTTCCAGCTCTGTAAATACATCCATTGGTGTTATTGTCTAGTTTCCACATATAAGAGATGTCCTGCAATATTTGTCTTTTCTGTCTGACTTAACTTAGTATAATATTCTCTGGGTCCATCCACGTTGCTGCAAATAGCAACATCTCTTGTTTTTGGTGGCTGATTAATATTGTGTGTGTGTGTGTGTGTGTGTGAATACACACACACAGGTATGGCATCTTTTTGATTCATTCATCTCTCAGTGGACACTTAGGTTGCTTCCCTGTCTTGGTTTCTGCGAACGCTGCTGCTGTGAGCGTTGTGATGTATCATCTTTTTGATTTAGAGCTCCTATCTTCCTGGGTGCACGCCCGGCAGAGGGACTGCTAGGTCATTTGGTTGCTCTTTTTTGAGCATTTTAAGGAAACTCCACAGCGTTTTCCATGGTGGCTGCACCAGTCCTGGCCGGGGCTGCTTCCCAAGTATAGCTTGTGCATTAGAGACAGAAGGTGGATTTCTGTGAACAGTCCGCCCAGAAGCTCTTTGTTCAGCTGTATTAGCATAAACTTCTGTCCTTAGCCATGTTTTTGTCTCCAGACGTGTGGGCTTCAACAGGTACTTTTAAGTGAAAGATTGTCCTAGAGAGTTGAATCTGATCTCACCTGATACAGAAATTAATTGTTCCGATTAGAGTTTAGTTAAAGAAGGAGACTTCCTGAGCATTCTGAAAACTACTTGAAAATCTACCCTTAGTCTAACTGGAGAGGTGAACGAAGGCAGGGTTTAAGGTGCAGAGTCTTCCAGGCATCACTTCTAGGAATTTCACAAACTGAGACCCAAAGTGTGTGTGCCGGGGCCTTGAACGTGAAGGGACTCAAGGCCCAGTGCCTTCCTGTTAATATACAATGGAGGCTGGGGAAGATCAATAGATGGGCTTTCTGTTAAGTAACCCTTTGGGCTTTTCTCCTTGAAATCCAAAAAGGACTTCAGTTTTGACAAATTCTGTTTTAAAAATTTCTTTCTTAATCATAATTATAGAGGGGGCTGTAATAAAGGATCCCCTTAAGAGTATTCACGCTGTCATTAAAACCACTGCCACTGCAGAAACTTAAGCCCACCGCTGCTGTTCTTTTGCTCTCTACTTTGTTAAATCAGAAAGGACTCCCTGGTGGCTCAGTTTGTAAGGAATCTGCCTGCAATGCGGGAGATCCAGGTTCAGTCACTGGGCTGGGAAGATCCCCTGGATGCAGGAATGGCAACCCACTCCAGTGTTCTTGCCTGGAAAACTCTGTGGACAGAGGAGCCTGGTGGGCTACAGTCCATGGGGTCACAAAGAGTCGGACACGACTGAGCGACTAACACTTCTTCATTTTCATAACATAAACCATATATAGAGAGACAGGAGCCCCAAGAACAGCAAGGGCAGCCACACTGAAGAGATGATTAGCGCAGCCTCTGTCCCTGGGGGCTCAGCCACCCCCAGTCTAACTTCAGAGCTGCCCGAAGCCAAAACCGCTAGAGAGAGAAAAATTGCCCAGCCCAGAGTGAGAGTATACTGTCTCCTCCTCTGCCAGCATGGCCATGAATGGCATCTGATTTGAAACCGCAATTTACTGCTATAATAAAGTTTCTAAGATTACTGCAGTCGGAATTCAATTGTATTGAACAGTCAATTGATTCTGGGCTAAAACATGCTTACATTACAAAATAATGACTGATTTGAGAAAAATAAGGTTGTGTTCAGGTACTAGTGTCTCAGAGCAAGAGGAACGCTTTTGAAACCCTTCAGGGGAAAATAGTACAGATCTGCCCAGTCCGCTTGGAGTCACGTCACCTTCCGTCTTCCTGTGCGTGGCCCTCCTAGCATCCCAGTGAGACAGAACAGGGACTCCCACTCCACAGCAAGGAGTCCTGGGGTCAGAAGCGGCATCTCCAGAGAAGATTCCAGTCCAGTGCTAGAGCCCAGTTTGTGAGAATCTTTGCGCTACCACAGGCAAAATATGACAGCCCCTGAGTTGACAGAGACTTTCTTTTGATGGTGTGGGGTGGGAGGTGGGAGGGGGCTTCGGCACTGGGAGATTGTGTTCACCTGTGGCTAATACATGTCAATGTATGGCAAAACAAATACAGTATTGTAATTTAAAAAATAAATTAATTAATTTAAAAAAATAAAAAAATAAAAATAAAAAGTGGATATAGAGGCATGCTTCCCCAAACCCATCACCTCTGATCAGCATGAAGAACAAAGTTAATGCTTTTGGATATCAAGATAGACAGTACAGCAAACAATGAAATCGGAAGCAGCAGCTCAAGTGTAGATATTTCTTACTTTTAGGAAATTAATTTCCTGAAGCTTTGCTGGCAACTTTTGAGACCCAACTGTTATCCTCTACGTGTTTTCCTTTGAAGCAGTAAATGAAGTCTTTGTCTTGGTAAGAGCCTTCTAAAATACTTGATCTGAGGTTTGGTTTTATCCATTGCAGTGCAATTATTTCTTAGTTTAGTCTTTGTTATTGAATCTTCTCCACAATTGCAAATCAAGTTAAATATATATATATATACCTTTAATCCTTCAAAAACTTTAAAAGGTGGGTAATGGTGAACATTAAACTGGGTTCTCCGGTGTTGTTGGGAGCTGGAAAGTTCACAGCTCATGACAGCAGATCCCAGCAGTGACCACAGGGCCCCCAGATGTTCTGGTTTCCACTTTTCTAGTAAATGTTCTACGACCAACCCAGCTCTTCCCCTTCCTCAATCTCCTGTGGAGTCTGTAGGGGTGCACACGCGTGCTAAGTCACTTCAGTCGAGAAATCTTTGCAACCCCATGGACTGTAGTTCACCAGGCTCCTCTGTCCATGGGATTCTCCAGGCGAAAATACTGGAGTGGGTTGCCATGCCCTCCTCCAAGGGATCTTCCTGACCCAGGGATCAAACCCACCTCCCCTGCACTGGCAGGTGGGTTCTTTACCACTCACGACACCTGGGAAGCCCCTGTAGGCGTGTAAATGATACCAAACGGTTTTTGCTCCCCCACTTTGCTGGATATATTGGAAAGAAATGCCATTTATACATGCTAATCAAACTGTAATTGCCTGTCTGCATGATAAATAGATCAAGGATAGGTCTCTGAGTGGCATTCTGAAGAATGTACCTCTCAGTCTTTACAGACACGATGTGTTTGTGACAAGAAAGCAGGCTTGACATTAGAGAGACAGCAATGCTTCCCTCCATTAAAGGGAATTGATTTTTAAAATTTCACCTGCATCCTAAGTAGGCATTGGAAAGAGTATCCCTGGCTGATTGTTTACATGGCAGATAGAGGAGCCAGTTACTTTTAGTTTTAAAAGCAACCTTGTTGCCATATTGATTTAATCAGAGCTCTATTTGCTTGTGTCTGCTGATCTAATGTGTAATCAGGGTCCTTCAACAGGAAGTGGTTTCACTCCCTTGCTCTCTGTTCTGGAAAGAAAGTGCAATGCTGGATTCGCCACCAGTGCTTGCCATCAGCTTGTCACCGCCAGGCACCAGAGACGTCCTCGGCATCATTTCTGCGCTCCCCACGTGAGGCTGTTTCTGCCCTGCCATCCTTCTCTTTCTGCCAAGAACACCAGTGAAGAATGACTCATTAGAAATAAAACATGTTAGCTAAAGCCCTTATTCCATTCAGATTCCGCATCTCTTTTCTGTCCCAGGATCTCGTCCAGGCCCCCACAATACACGTGGTCGCCGTGTCTCCTTCAGGCTTGGCACTCTGTGATGGTTTCTTGGACGTCCCTTGTTTGTGATGACCTTGATAGTTCTTTTTTTTTTTTTCTTTCTTGGTGTGTGTGGGGAGGTGAGTGCTGGTAAGATACTTCGTAGATTTTCCTTCTTAGTGTTAGGCATTCAGCCCTGTCTGACTCTTTGCAACTCCGTGGACTGTAGCCTGCCAGGCTCCTCTGTCCATGGAATTCTCCAGGCAAGAACACTGGGGTGGGTAGCCAGCCATTCCCTTCTCCAGAGGATCTTCCGACCCAGGAACTGAACCCAGTTCTCCTGCACTGAAGGCAGATTCTTTACTGTCTGAGCCACCCATGAGTTTATTGTTTGATACAAGACTTATTTGTTGAGAACTGCACCAGGAAGGGAAGTGCTCACCGACACTTAGCTGAGCGACCCAACTACAATTCCACAATATATCAAAATTGCAGTCTGTCTTATATTCTTGGGTAAAATGTCAGTAATCCTCTAAATTTGCTTTGTGGGTCCACAGTGGAGAAAGGTCTGGTGATCCTGAGGAGAATGGCCAGGAGCCCACAGAATCCTGAGTTAGAAAACTCCAACGACTGTTTCTGAGAATGCAAGGGGGCTTTCCCAATGGTTCAGCAGTAAAGAATGTGTCTGCAATGCAGGAGACGCAGGAGACTTGGGTTCCATCCCTGGGTCGGGAAGATCTCTTGGAGCAGAAGATGGCAACCCAGTTCAGTATTCCTGCCTGGGAAATCCCATAGACAGGGGAGCCTGGAGGGCTACAGTCCATGGGGTCACAAAGAGTCGGACACAACTGAGCACGCAAGCGTGGAAACACACAACTGAGAGGAAGCCACTGCTTCCTGGACGCCCCTGGGCCTGTCACTTTGCTCCGGGCCTGCCTTGGCCGGCCGGCAGGGCACGTGGCGTGACGCTCTGCCTGCCACGAGGGTGGCCTCCCTGGACTCGTCTCTGCACAACTCTGAGCTCTGCATGATCCTCAGCCTCTGATGTTCACTGTTCTTTTATCTGAAAAATCTCCCCTATACGAACTTTCCGTCAGAGACCATGTATTTTACATCTTCTGTAACTTTCAAGCTTCAGCACAGAGCTGAGCTCTCGTGGGCGTGTTCCTAAGACTCCCTCTTCTTTCTCTGCCTCTCCATGAAGGACTGAGTATTCTTTGTTTTTTAAATTTTAATTGAAGGCTAAATAATTTGCAATACCGCGGTGGTTTTTGCTATACATCGACATGAATCAGCCACGAGAGCCGAGTCTTCTTGATCCCTGGCACCAGCAGAGCAGGCATCCTACATGGAAGCAACAGCGAAAGTCCCGTAGCTTATAAAGAAATGCACCCACAAGTCCCCACTGAAACGAATACATTCAAGCATTAGTCAGTGTCAGCAAAATGTGTAGGAAATTTGGTTTAAGAATTGTGAAGGAAATGACTTAGGGAGAAAATAAGGTGCCCCTGGACGCCCAACCTCAGCCGTGGAGATCAGCTGCTGGCAGGCTGGGTTGCTTTGACAGCTCCGTTTAGCGTCTCCTGGCATCGCTGCCCTTGCCTGAGTGGTGTCTGTATTTATTTTGTTGCTGCCCTTGCCTGAGTGGTGTCTGTATTTATTTTAACAGGTCCTCACACTACTTTGGGTGTTAATGAAAAGTCTGGATATAAGGTCCAATGAAAATGAGTGCTTTTATTTATAATACTAAATCATTCACTATTTTGTTTTCAATTTAGAATCAAAATTAACGCTTACATATTCATGTGTAAAATTGTTTGTTAGCCCAGTGAAATCCAGTTTTCACAAAGGGACAGTTTAAAGGCTTGACGTTGGAATTGTTCACACTGTGACTTTCTTCAGATGCCCACAGTGGCCGTGATTAGTGGCTCCAGGGTCCAGGAAGGAGCGTATCCTTTAGGGGACTCTCGACAATGTCTGGGAGCATTTCCAGTTGTCACAGCGGGGTGGGAGGGGGCTGCAACTGACTTCTTGTGGGTGAAGCCACGTCCCCCACCCCCCAGCCCCCAGCAAAGAGCTACATTGTCTGGGACCCTAGGTTGACCAAAGAATAAGCCTTATAGAATGTTCCAGGATGACTTCTAGATAGTGATTTCCACTCAGCCTCTTTGAACAAGAAGAGCTTTTTTAATGACTAGAACTTTCAAGGAGTCTCACATGATTGTTGAACTCTTATTCTTCAGTAATGGAGAAAATGCATAATAATGCTAGCACACACATTCATACTTGCTCACAGAGTGGCTGTGGGTTAGCAAGATATTTGCAGTCATTTCTGTCTTGTCAATACAACATTTGAAAAACAGCACTACCTGTGTTTCTCTGGTGTCAGCTGAGTCCAGTTCAGTTGCTCAGCCCCATGGCCTGCAGCACACCAGGCCTCCCTGTCCGTCACCAACTCACAGAGCTGGCTCAAACTCATGTCCATTGAGTCGGTGATGCCATCCGAGCATGTCATCCTCTGTCGTCCCCTTCTCCTCCTGCCTTCAATCTTTCCCAGCATCAGGGTCTTTTCCAAGGAGTCAGCTCTTTGCATCAGGCGGCCACAGTATCGGCGCTTCAGCTGCGGCACCAGTGGTGTGTGCTGGTGGTGGTTTAGTCACTAAGTCACGTCTGACTCTTGCAACCCCATGGACTTGCCAGGCTCTCTGTCCGTGGGATTCTCCAGGCAGGAATACTGAAGTGGGTTGCCATTCCCTTCTCCAGGGGATCTTCCTGACCCAGGAATCAAACCCAGGTCTCCTGCCTCCAAGGCAGAGTCTTTACTGACTGAGCTACGAGGGACGCCCTATCAGTGGTATGAAACCTACTATTTATTCAGTCTCCAGGTAGTCCTTCGCTGCACGTGGATCCCATGGCCCCCGGCAGGAAAGCTTTGTCCTCATGGGGGGAAAATGGCCCACCACATGGGAACCATCTTTAACGGGGATTCCTCTGAGACAGAAATGAGCTGGTGAATGCTCCCATTTGGAGCTGAACGAACGGTCAGTCTGGGAGAGAGGAGGGGTGTCTGAGCCCCCATGCAGCGGCAGCTCACTGCCGGTCTGCTGATGGTGGTGGGTGCCCTGCGGGCCTCTGCGTGCCTTCTCACCGGCTGAGGCATCCAGCTGCTTCCTCCAGCCCCAGTGAGAGTAGGAGCCCTGGAATGGAGCCAGGGGATAGAAGCGACCATCTCCCAGACTCTGCATCTTCTGGGACTGTCTGTGTCCACTTTTCGAAGAGCAGATTGTGAACTGGCGCAGGTAGGACGTGGAGGTAATAGAGATGTGAGTGAGACGGCTCCAGGGCAGCAGGTGGAGCGGTGCCAGCGGGAAGAGCCCGTCAGAGGAGCAAGGGCCCTGGCAGCGGGTCCGAGAGGACGAGGTGACAAATGGCCCTTTTCTCTGGGAAGGAAGCCAAAGGCACGCAGGAGTTGTGGCTTGGGGTCCAGATCTTAGATCATCTCTTCTTACTCGCAGAATTAAGGTCCACACTCCTTCCAGGAAACTAGGTGAAGCAGACAGATCAAGAGGCACAGCCAGAAGCGCCTCGGTGCCGGAGGAGGGGGCAGCGCTGTCCCAGCGGCCCCGGCAGCGCTGTCCCAGCGGCCCCGGCAGCGCTGTCCCAGCGGCCCCGGACGGCCACAGTATCGGCGCTTCAGCTGCGGCACCAGTGGTGTGTGCTGGTGGTGGTTTAGTCACTAAGTCACGTCTGACTCTTGCAACCCCATGGACTTGCCAGGCTCTCTGTCCGTGGGATTCTCCAGGCAGGAATACTGAAGTGGGTTGCCATTCCCTTCTCCAGGGGATCTTCCTGACCCAGGAATCAAACCCAGGTCTCCTGCCTCCAAGGCAGAGTCTTTACTGACTGAGCTACGAGGGACGCCCTATCAGTGGTATGAAACCTACTATTTATTCAGTCTCCAGGTAGTCCTTCGCTGCACGTGGATCCCATGGCCCCCGGCAGGAAAGCTTTGTCCTCATGGGGGGAAAATGGCCCACCACATGGGAACCATCTTTAACGGGGATTCCTCTGAGACAGAAATGAGCTGGTGAATGCTCCCATTTGGAGCTGAACGAACGGTCAGTCTGGGAGAGAGGAGGGGTGTCTGAGCCCCCATGCAGCGGCAGCTCACTGCCGGTCTGCTGATGGTGGTGGGTGCCCTGCGGGCCTCTGCGTGCCTTCTCACCGGCTGAGGCATCCAGCTGCTTCCTCCAGCCCCAGTGAGAGTAGGAGCCCTGGAATGGAGCCAGGGGATAGAAGCGACCATCTCCCAGACTCTGCATCTTCTGGGACTGTCTGTGTCCACTTTTCGAAGAGCAGATTGTGAACTGGCGCAGGTAGGACGTGGAGGTAATAGAGATGTGAGTGAGACGGCTCCAGGGCAGCAGGTGGAGCGGTGCCAGCGGGAAGAGCCCGTCAGAGGAGCAAGGGCCCTGGCAGCGGGTCCGAGAGGACGAGGTGACAAATGGCCCTTTTCTCTGGGAAGGAAGCCAAAGGCACGCAGGAGTTGTGGCTTGGGGTCCAGATCTTAGATCATCTCTTCTTACTCGCAGAATTAAGGTCCACACTCCTTCCAGGAAACTAGGTGAAGCAGACAGATCAAGAGGCACAGCCAGAAGCGCCTCGGTGCCGGAGGAGGGGGCAGCGCTGTCCCAGCGGCCCCGGCAGCGCTGTCCCAGCGGCCCCGGCAGCGCTGTCCCAGCGGCCCCGGCAGCGCTGTCCCAGCGGCCCCGGCCTCGAAGCTTTCTGCTTTGGCTCCCAAACTTGAGGCCTTTTCAAGGTTGCCATCCACCTTTGAAATACAGCATCAGAGTGTGTTTTAGGTTGAGCCTTGGGACAGCTTTGGTTTTGATTTTGGTTCTCAGTTCATGTTCTCTACGTTTCCATCAAGGAACGTATCAGCTAGCTATTGCTGGATAACAAACCACCTCTAGACTTAGTTGTTTAAGGGAATATCTTTTTATTATTTTTCATGAGTCTATCCATAGGCTGGGTGATTTTGCTGATGTGGGCTCACGTATGCATCCATCATCAAGGATGGGGGGATGACTGGGAGTGACTGGTCAGGAGTGGCCTCACACTTCTCCCCCACATGCCAACATCATTCTTCTATGAGGCTCAGTTGGCACATTCCCCCAGCAATGTGTCCAGAGAGAAAGAAATTCACAAGTGCTTTTTCGAGGTGCTGCATGTTTCCTATGGAGCTGCGACCCAGTGGGTCACACAGCCAAGCTCAGAGTCAGTGTGGGTGGCCGTCACTCCAGGGAGTGGACAGAGAGAGGCAGGTGTGGGGCCAGGAACGCCGTCACGCCGCCAGAACCGGGGACAGGCAAGGGAGCCAGCTGCCGGCTGCCAGGTGCTGGAAGGACTTCCCTCCTGCGCATTCCTCTGTGTCTGCTGCTGCTGCTGTAGAGCTAAGCGCGGCGTGTATCTTAGTCTCCTCTGTGGTTTAGATCCACCTCGGCAGGCATCTGTCCTAGGCGTTTCCAGTGGATAATTTCCCATCTCTTAGTGATTCTGTCACCCACATGATGATGGTAGAAACCCCAGGAATATAAACACCACTCTCCATGCTGTGTTCAGATGCACTAAGTAAAAGAAGTGTGCAGATTTACAAGAAACAGAATGGACTCCCCATGGGGAAGAACTGCCTGGTAATTTCATCTTTAAGATAAAGTAATGAAGGGAGACGTGTTTGCTGGACTGCATAAAGCTCCAGTTGGGTTTCTCTTTTTCTTTTTTGGGGAGTAGATGGCGCAGAATCATGAAGGAGGAAACTCTAGCCGCTTCTGTGTCCTGTTGGTAGGGCATGAAACCACTGACTTTCCAATTGTTATGATCAAATGAATATAGAATTTATGAACATTGCAAATAATGAGAATGTAATTTTACACTCTGTCAGGAGAAAGCTGCCGTTATTATTTGGAGTTTATTTAGAAAGAATAAAACAGAACTTTCTAAAATTCCAAGAAAAGGCAGGTAAGATTTTTCTAACACTTTATACAGTAAGTTTTTACTTTATACAGTTCATATTTACAATGTTACCATCAGTCCTCTCAATCTCAACCATTTCTACTCATATATTTCCTTTGGTTCAGTGCTAATAATGATACTTCTATTTTCTTTTTGGAAAGACATTTCTCTCCTCTCTTCATGTGATGTATTCAAAGACACTAAGTGGCAAACTCTGATTAGTCTTTGCAGTATGCCCTTTTATCTGATTAACAGAGTATCTGGGAATACAGTCAGTGGATGGGATTTAGCAGCAGAGAGGGGAGGCACCTTCCCTTCAGGCTCCTGTAGCTGCAGCAGGAAGCATAAGGCAGCAGGGCAGGCCAGGGCTTAAATTTCACTGGAATGTAGATGTGACCAGTGTGTCTGTCTCAGATCAAACCGGCCAATCCTAAAGGAATTCAACCCTGAATATTCATCGCAAGGGCTGATGCTGAAGCTGAAGCTCCAATACTCTGGCCACCTGATGCGAAGAGCCGCCTCGTTGGAAAAGACCCTGATGCTGGGAAAGACTGAAGGCGGGAGGAGAAGGGGACGACAGAGGATGAGGTGGTTGGATAGTAAGTACATCACTGACTCAGTGGACATGAATCTGAGCAAACTCTGGGAGGTAGTGAAGGACAGGGAAGCCTGGCTTGCTGCAGTCCATGGGGTTGGAAGGAGTCGGATGTGACTGAGCGACTGAACAGCAAGCACGCTAGTCACCGTTTCTTACAGCGGCTGTCCTGACCTGGGTGGAGACTGAGCTTATCTGGATTGCAAGTTCTCCTCGCATCTGGGGACGCGCGGTTCAGTTTCTTGCAGGTAATCCCACGGATCGCAAGCTTGCGTTTTGGTCATTGGTCTGCACGCTGGTGAGTGAGTCCATCCCTGCAGCTGTTTCCCTAATTAATAAAACAGACGTCAGGCAGTTCAATGATAAGCATAAAAGAGTTTGACAAATTTCTTGAAAAGAGGGTTTGGGTGGCTGGGAACGGCTCCCTATGTGATGTGCTGGGTCGAGGAGTTGTTAATATATCGCCCTGTGTTTTTCAGTCGGCCACTTGAATCCTAAGAACTTTAACAGGATGACAGGAAAATAATCACCTTGTTGGGAAGGCTTCTACACAAGCAGAGTTAGACAGCCATCGTATTAATAAATTATAGTATTTCATACAGGAGAGGCTGTCTCTCGAGTTATTTTTCATGATTGAGGCATAGAAACCACAAGTTAAAAGAAGCGCCCTCTTTGCCTTCCTCGGGTTCACCGGGGCTTCCTTCCAGAGGCGCAGGGTCTTCTCAGTTTCCCCACTTTGGTGGTCCATGCACAGAGCAGGAAAGGCCTGCAGGTGGGCACCTGCGCCAGCTCTAACCTTGCTAAGACCTGTGCCCACCTCCCCTCGGCTCCTGGAGCTGCCTCTGTCTCTGGGCCTCCTTGACGCCTGCTGTAGTGACTGGCGGTGAGGAGGCCAGTCCAGACGGTGCTTGGGCAGGAGGGGATGGAGGAAGGCACAGCGGGGCGGGAGCGGCTTCCCTCTGAGGCGCTGCAGGAGCCTGCAGGCCGCCGCCCCCTCGGCGAGGCTTGCTGCCTGTGCCAGCTCGCACGCACTGCCCGTGGTGACTGTTCTCAGGACCCGCGGCTCTCAACCCTGAGGGCGTGTCAGAGTCATCCAGCCCCGAGCTCCTGAGCCAGCATCTCCAAGTGGCCCCGAGGATTCACTTTTCCAAAGGCTCCAGGATGTTGCCGATAAAATTGCCCCGAGAATCCATGCCGGTGACTGTCGGTCCAGACCTGCCGCCGGTCTCGGCGCGGACCGGAAGCTCCTTCCTCTCGCCCAGGCTCCCAGCAAGACGGAGGTTCCTAGGCCCGGTACCTCTCCTTTCTGCAGGCACCTGGAGCAAGGCTGTAGCATCTGCTGGTGTTTACACAGTCTTCACGCTTGTTAACGGTCCGCTCCCTGGACAGTCTCCCGCTCCTGCGGCGGAGGCCCCGGTGCTCTAACCATGTAGGCGCCGGAGCAGAGGCCCGCGTTGCGTGACCGGCCCGCGCGGGACAGACGCCAGCCCCGGCACCCGGGTCAGAGGGGAGTGGACATTCTCTCTGCGCAGATCAGCTTGAGGAAATCTGTCTCCCCGCCTTGATCACGGCCACCACATCTCCATTCAGACTCTGACCTACCTGCAGACGATGTTAAAATGGTACTCGAATTTAGAATTTGTCTATAAGCAAGCTTCTCCTTAAGTATTAAGTCAGTAATTTGGAAAGAGGGCTAAACATTTCAGCTGAAGATATCTGAGATGCGTCACCGTTTGCAGTTTAAATAATGTTTCCCTTTCAAAACCTGATCAAACGAAATAGCCATTAATTAAACACCAGTTCTTTTCCCCTTGGAGGAAGTGAGTGTAAACAGCAAAGGCTGGAGGTCAAAGTACTCTCGAGAGGTATGGGGCATTATGAGCGCGGCTGATGTGTGTCTGCTTCATCTTCTATAGCATGAGTTTTTAACTGAATAGCTCTCTCTTAAAAATGAATTACTTGAATATAATATCTTCAGGATCAGCCTTCCTTTGGAGGTGGAGCCGTTTTCCATCCCCCATATTCTTTATTTTCTGAGTTCCACCGATAGTAGGCTCCTGGCAGAACTGTGAAGAAGCGATGTGTCTTTAGTGACTGTGTCCCTCGCTCTCTTTCTGTGTGCACGTGGGCTGACTCTGGTGGGTGCATGACACACTCTCAACCTCCCCGCGGGGACTCTGTCACCGGACTGCTGAGGTCTCTTTGGGATCGCAGGGCAGGAGTCCAGCTGGGACTCAGAGCGGCTCAGAACCAGAAGCCTCTAGAGCTCTCTCTCTCTGCGTCTCCCTCCACGTTTGCTTCATCCATCTCTTCACTCGTGCCGAGTGCTTCAACCGCACGTGGACAGAGAGGGGCCTCTGTGTGTGGAAAGCCATCAGGGGCCGACCCTGAGGTCTGTGCGCCCACGCCGCTCCCAGCCTCCCAGAGTGGGACATGGCTGGTGGACGAACGTGGGCTGCTTCCGACCACATGTCCCCGAACGCCCGCCCCACCTGTCGCCTCATACACGCCAGGTGGGTATCTAGGCTCTTGCTGAGTCGCCGAGGAAGGCACGATGGAGCCTCTGGGACAGGCCTCCCCCGCACCAGCAGCCCCAGGACTATCTGCAGCATTTTAAGTTTGTCCAGCAGAGTCTTTGAGAAGCAGGACTCTAGGAAACCCCTGTCAGCCCCCTGCACCCCGGAGCTCTGAGCAGAAATGTGCAGCTCCTGAGGGGCCTTTCCCACCGGCCCACCCCCCGGCCCCCTGCAGTGGTCCCTGTGGGCATTGTGCCCCCCACTGCCAGTACCATATGTGTGTGGAACTTTTTTTAGTAATCCTAATCAGGAAATGATTAAAACAACTGTTTTTTTTTTTTTCCTTTAAACTACTCTGTATTTCATCTGTGTTATTCTTGAATATTGGATTTATATTAAATAGTAGTTTGCCCTAATTAACTTTAATGTTACAGATTTGTGCCTTTTGAACTCAGCATGCAGATTTATGCAAATTATATGAAGCTTTTAAGCTCAGAGTCCCAACATTTCCATTTACAGTCCCATTTATCTTGTGTCACTATACCACAAACTCACCAAAGAAAGAGATGAGCTATTGGGATTGACATGCTTGATTATTTTAATTTTTCTACTGTGTAAACCAAGAAGCATATAGTACATGACTTTCCTAAGATAGATGCTGTTGACTTGGACAACCAACCAATACCCAGCTCACTGCACTGTAAACCCGGTACTCCATCCATTTTCTTCAGCTGTAGTTTGGGTACTATACTCCAGTACATATATATGTGTGCGATATTTGTAGCAATTTCAGAATTAGTCCTCGAAGTAGAGAGGACAGAACAGTGATTTGGGGGCAGTTTTAACTTACATTTTCATCTGTCTGCTTGCATTAAATCTGACTCTCCCTTTCCCCCTCATTCTTGTTCTCCTGTCTTCTTTATCTTCTTTCCTTCTCAATCTCTTCTGCATTTGTCAAAGTTCATGACATCAAAGATCAATGCTCTTTTGATCAGAGTTCACAGGAATTTGTTCACGGGAAGACATCCCTGGAGAAATATTCTAGAAAAAAAATTTGTTACTAACAAGCAAAAAGAATTACCAGGAAACTGTACTTATTAAATTGAGACTGGTTTCCTGCAGGGTGATTCTTCATCACCAGCATTGGTAGTTTGTACTGAGCTTTGGTGCGGCATCACTTCTGCTTCTTGAAAGGCATAGAATTGCTCATACAGGGTTTTCCCACATCAGTGCACATGGCTTGTGTCAGGAAAGGCTGTATTCAAGAATGAGAAACATGCTGGGTGCTGTGAACAGGAGAGGTGTACTTAGACACACAGATGGGGAAAGTCTCGATGTGGAGGTGAGGGGGACTCATATGAGGGATGGTTTAAACACGACCCTTTGTTTAGTTTATGCCTGGAGGTAGCAGCTGGTACATTTGGAGCTGGACGTTGTCTGGCCGGCTGGGTGTTTGACTCAGCTTTTGCAGTTAGGCACACCTGGCCAGTGCCCTCCTCTCAAGGCTCTCTGGACTATGAACATTCAGCCCTTTCTCCCTGCCATATTCCCTCTCCCTCTCTTCTGTGGCTTATCAGAGCAATTAGAGTTGACTTTTTAATTTTTTTAATTAATAGGGAGGAGACAAGCAGCTCCAGAGAAGGCAGACACCTTCTTGAAAGACTCACGCCTTCCAGTCTTGCTTTATTTCACTACAACAGATACGCTGAGACACAAAATACCCTAACGCCTAAAAATAACTTCAACTATGAGCAGTTAAAACAGTCGACATTTAAGAAACAATCACCATGCACCACGTGCTTGGTGCTGGCTATGTAACAGTCATTGTAATTAGATAGAGGGGAGAGGGGAAAGACTGACGATACCACCCTTGAGTGTCATGGAAGGAGGTAAAGACAGAGGCAGGATAAGGAAGCCTTCCTGCTTGGAAATTATTGTGTGAAGGTGTAATGCCTGGGACCATAGGTGCGATTGCTCAGCACCGCCTGTAGCCGTGAGTGGATCATAAGGTGTGTCTCCCCAGATGGTGCCGTCGTTCAGTCACAGCACCAACCCTGCAGTCAGTATAACCCTCAAGCATGATGCAGTTGCTCTGTGTTTGTTGTTCTGTGTGATCAGTAAAACAAGGATGACTAAACCTGTTCATTAAGCAACGTTATTCAGGCATTCTGTAACTTGCATCCAGAAGCATCCTGTTGGATATCTGGAAGGACAGCCATCTCTCATCTTGTTGATTGCAATGGCTCCTAATTTGTTCCTTGGAAATTAAGGATCACACTTCAAAACAATCCATGAGTTAAAGAGGAAATCACATGGAAAATTAGAAAACATTTTTAGTTCAATGAAAGTGAAAAACATAACATTACAAAATTGAGGGATGTAGAAGTTCCAGAGAAACATCTACTTCTGCTTCATTGTTTATGCTAAAGCCTTTGGCTATGTGGATCACAACAAACTGTGGAAAATTCTTAAAGAGATGGGAACATCAGAGCACCTTATCTGTCTCCTGAGAAGCCTGCATGCCGGCCAAGAAGCAACAATTGACTGGCTCAAAACTGGGAAAGGAATACGACAAAGCTGTATATTGTCACACTGTTTATTTAACTTATATGCAGAATACATTGTGGGAAATGCCAGGCTGAATAAAATGCGGGCTGAAATCAAGATTGCCAGGACAAGTATCAACAACCTCAAATATGCAGATGATACCACTCTAGTGGAAGTACGTGAAGAGAAGCTAAAGAGGCTCTTGATGAGGAGCTCTGGAAGGGGAGAGGCTTAAAGCTGGCTTAAAGTTCAACATTCAAAAAACTAAGATCATGGCCTCCAGTCCAATCACTTCAAGGTAAATAGAAGGGGAAAAGTGGAAGCAGTGAAAGATTTTATTTTCTTGGGCTCCAAAATTACTCTGGACAGTGACTGCAGCCATGAGCTTAAAAGAAGTGTGCTCCTTGGAAGAAAAGCTATGACAAACCTAGACAGTGTGTTAAAAAGCAAAGACATCACTTTGCTGACAAAGGTCCAAATAGTCAAAGCTGTGGTTTTTCCAGTAGTCATATTCGAATGTGAGAGTTGGACCACAGAGAAGGCTGAGCACCAAAGAAATGATGCTTTCCAACTGTGGTGATGGAGAAGACTCTTGAGAGTACCTTGGACCCCAAGGCGATGAAGCCAGTCCATCCTAAAGGAAATCAACCCTGAATACTCACTAGCAGGCCTGAGGCTGAAGCTGAAGTGCCAGTACTTTGGCCTCCTAACGTGAAGAGCTAATGCACTGGAAAAGAGCCTGATGCCGGGAGGGACTGAAGGCAAAAGAAGAGGGCGGCAGAGGAGACAGTGAGCAACAGGGGAAGCTGGAGAGCTGCAGCCCACTGAGGCAGAAAGAGCTGGGCATGACTCGGGAACTGCGAAGGTCATACAGACTCTAGCTTCTCCCGCGGTGACACACTGTGTAACTGCAGGAAAATATCAAGGCCAGGAAAATGACGTTCACGCAGCACTGTTACCTGGACTACAAACTTTATTCAGTTTTCACCAGCTTTCACAGGCCCTCAAGATTTCTAGCCAATGTAATTGACATGATAAGTGGTAGTAACATTGTTGGAGTAGAAAAGAGAAAATGTATCATTTATTTGTCTTTTCAGAAATACCCAAAGTAAATGCTTTCAGACTGTTGATTTGGAAGTTCTTAGGCTGTTGTGATTAAGAATGTATACTCTGCAGCCTGACTGTCAGAGTTTGGATCTCAGCTCCATTGTAGACTGTCTGTAATTTTTAAGCAAACGACTTAACCTTTCTTCTCATCCTTAGAATAGAAATATAGTAGAGTCTGTCTTGCTGAACTGTTGGTGAGGCTTAAGGAAAATAACATGTATAAAGCATTTAGAACTATACCCAACATATAAGAGGTTAAATTATAAGAAATAGCTGTTTTTGTAGATCAAAATGGTTGTATATGGGCCATGCCATATAATTTGACCTAAAAGTGATGTATAAATGTTTTCTTTTATTTGTGTTATTACCACCAGTAAGAGAAGTCAGTAAGGGCAACTAGTAAAAAATTAGATGTTAAAAAAAATCAGAGAATATCAACTTCTAACGTCATAGTATGAGGAACTCCACTGACCCTGTCCCCAGTGAAACTGATAAAATTATTTAAAAAAATATTCAGAGCTTCTATAAATGGTCAAATATAAGGGCAAGGGACAAATATAGACATATCTATTAAGGACTATCTACAAAAATCCTAGAGGAAAGGTGGGAGTCTGTGGAATTTGTATCAAGGCTGCCCCTTCCTTCTAGCTTAGCAAGGCAGAGGCTCCATTCCAAACTCTCTCAGCCTAGACAGGCTCCTTACACCTCCACCTCCCCAATGAAGGATTTTCTTCCTGTGAGGAAACGTCAGTGTTTCTCATCCACCTTAACTACCTGCTGCTGAGTCTCAGCTCCAATAACTGCAGTAGACTGGTGAAGACTTCTCTCTTTCCACCCAGCCTCCACTGTGGATTGAAGAATTCGCTAGAGGAGCTCAACAGTAGATTTGAACTAGTAGGAGAGGAATAAGCAAACTTGAAAATATTGATAGAGTTATGCAAGCTGAAGAGAAGAGAGAATAAAGAATGAAGGAAATGAGAGCCCAGGGAAATGTGGGAGACTATGAAACACACCAAGATATGCATAGTGGGAATATGAGAGAGAGAGAGAAAGAAGAGAAAAAAATATTTGCAGAAACAATGGCTGAAAACGTCTCAAAGTTATTGACAAACAATAGCCTCGATGAACATCCAGGATGCTCAGTGAAGTCAAAGAAGGATAATAGCAAAGAATCTCATTGCATCTTTATAAACAGCTGCATCATAGTAGAAGTGCTGAAAGTTACAGACAAGGAGAGAAATCTTGAAAGTAGCAAGAAAGAAAAATGGTTCATTACTTGCCAGGAAGTCCCAATAAGATGAACAGAGAACATCTCACTAGAAACCATAGATGCCAGAAAGCAATGGGGTAAGATACTTACCCTGCTGGTGCTGAGCAGTGGGGGCCCTGTCAATCAAGTATCCTATACTCCACAAAGCCATCCTTCAGAAATGAAGGCAAAGTAAAGACATTCTCAGATAACGACTGAGAGAATTTGTTACTAGCAGACCCTCCTTATGGGAAACACTGAAGAAAATTGTCCCAGCCTAAAGCTAATAACTCTAGGTAATTTGAATCCATGTGAATGCCAATGAGGAGAAATTCCAGAAATCTACTACTAGGTAAATCACATTTAAACTATAGAAAATAAAAATCAGGGAGAAATTTTTGGGGAAAAAAGAGTAGGCAAAAAAAAACACAAAAAACAGAAACAAACACCTTGCTAAGCAGGAAACTAGAATAAGAAACACATCAGACTTCTTGCTGGAAATTGTACAAGCAGGGAGAGAGTGGAGTTAAATGTTTAAAGCATTCAGTTTAAAAAAATAAAACTCATCAACCTAGAATTTTGTATCCAGTAAAATTTACACTTGAAAATTGAAGGAGAAAAAGTGAAGGAGAAAGACTTTCTAGCCCCACACTCAAGAATTTGTTGCCAGCAGACTTGCCTGGCAAGAAATGTTAAAAGAAGCTCTTCAGAGAGAAGGAAAATCATGCAGGTCAGAAGCTCCAATCTACATAAAGAAAGGAAACACATTATAGAGGGGATAAATTAATGTAAAATAGTTTACTTTTTGTATTTGTAATGTCAAACTTCAGTATCTCAGAATAGTTACTGTATAATTCCATTTTTACAAAGTTCAAGTATAGGCAACCTGAATTACAGTGTGTAGAGATGAACACATGGGCAGTAAAGGTTCACTGGGGTGTGAAGACAGCAAGGGGCACAAAGGCTCTATATTTTGACCTAGGTGATAGTTTATAGTCTCACATCCTCTTTTATGTGTGTGTAATTTCATAAATAAAGTTTTTTCAGATAACTTTCCTATGTAATTAGCCGTGTGTGTGTGTCCACTCAGTTGCTCAGTCTTACGTGACTCTTTGTGACCCTAGGGTCTGAACCAGAAACGAACACAAAAATAGCATTTCCAAAGAAGACAGTGACACAGCATTGAATTCCATAATTTATGATGCAATATTAGTATATCATAATTATATTGTGTGTCAGTGTTACTTAGGCAATATAATAATAAATGATATAGTTTTAGTGACAGTGATACAATATTTAATGATAGGATATGAAATTATACAAGCTGGGCACAGAGCAACATGGATAGTTTGGTCATAATTTTGACAAAGAAAAATTGTATGTATTTACATGCAGAAACTGAGAAATAATTCCAGATTGTTACTTCAGTGGTTTGTTAATGTGGTAGGAGGAAGGGCATTTTTTAATATTCTCCTTTATTTCCTAAATTTTCTATAATGAATAGGTGTTGCCATTTACCTGGGGAAAATATGTATTATTTCAGAAAAATAGGTCCCGTTTTACCTTGGAACATTTAAGTGAATAGTCCTTAAATATTAGAATGGGCTGACGACACGACATGGCAAGCACTGGCTAAATGGCTTGGAGTCAGGGCTAGTGTGGGCCTTTTTCCGTGTCCACTTTTCCTCCAAGAACCCTTAAGCTTTGGTAGTTTTTTTTTTTTAATTGAAATGTATTTCTCAGACTTATGGATCTGGGAAAGAAACTGAAGCCAGCTGGCCGTGGGCAGTTGCTTCAGAAATTCTAAAACGTGTTCAGCTTCTTCATGCTTCATGTACTGAACTGTAAAAATTCTGGTTTTGTTATCAATGGGTATCACAGGGTGAATTAAATCTCATCCCTGTTTTATTTGACTGGGAGCAAAAACAAATCTTAAAAATTCAGAAGTGCTTGGTTCAACCATATAATGAATTACGTTGCATAAACTTAGAACCTCAGCTACCATATGCTTTTATTTCCAGTACAACTCACAGCATCCGTGTTCTCTGGGCATATGTGATGTGTTATATCTAGACTTTTTCTGCAGAAATTCATTCATAATAATTCTGGTTTAGGGTAAGTTTTCGTATATCAGGGAACGAAAAACGTCAAGCCATGTCACAGATGGAGACACACCAGTGCTGAACATTTTGGCAGATCGTGCTCTATTTCATGCTCCCAGAAGCTAATCACGTGGCCTAGTAGATGAGTGCATTAAAGAAGGACAAGGGGAACACCACCTCTTAGACTGACAGAGGAAAGAAAAGAAAGTTCTTCCCCCTGCTTGCCTGTGCGCTATGTCACATCAGTCGTGTCCAGCTCTTGGCGTCCCTGTGGACTGCAGCCCACCAGGCTTGTCTGTCCATGGATTCTCAGGCGAGCATAGTGGAGTGGCTTGCTATACCCTTCTCCAGGGAATCTTCCCAGCCCAGGGATCGAACCCACACCTCTTCTGTCTTCCACACTGTCAGGTGGGTCCTTTACCTCTGGTGCCACCTGGGAAGCCCCGCTTGCTCACAGCTGGACCCTGGTTCAGGAGGAGAAAAGGCCGTGCGCGTCCTCCCTTCCTCTCTGCTGGACCAGGGCAGGGCGATGAGGTTTCCCGGCTTGTGCGCTGGGCAGAGTTCCAGTCCCCCATCTCCCTCCCAGTGAGAGTAACACGCCCTGCAGTGCCCAAGGCTTGGAGCTGTCCTGGTGTGAAACAGCAGCAGTGCAGGTTTACTTTGGACGAAGTCAGCACTATACAGAAGAAGCAGAAATGAAAGCAAAACCCCACCTCTCCCAGAAAACCAGCGTACACTGGTTTAACTTACATTCTTGTTAGCATCCAGACATTTTTCACACTTTTTAATACAAAGCTCACGCAGGCTTACAGAACTTGGTGAGACGTAATGTGTGTTTAGGGAATAAGACATGATTTATTTGCCAGCCACAGAATTGACTAAGTTATTGAACAAAATTGGCAAAAATGTTTTACTCTCAGAATATATGGTTATTTTGACTGCTTCAATTAAAAATCACTTAATAGCATCAGTTTATCATTGCCAAGGAGGACCAGAGATTTAGTAGGCTCTTACAAGCATCTCTAAAGAAGGTGCTTGATTCAAGTGATCAGATGGGCAACAAGGAGTGTGAGAGGGGTGCTAGTTGCATCGCGGGAGAGTGAAGACCAAGGCCATTTCAGTGTCTTCCCTCGTGTCAAACCAACGCATATAAAAGCATTTAAATATATAATTTGTATGTAATGCTGCCTATAAATACTGAGATAAGAGGTACTCGACGGAGTCAAATGCAATAAAAACATTTCAGTTTTTGCCATCGGTTCACACCTTTCTTTTCTGCACGTTTTCTGCTTAAACTGTGGGAAGATGCCTGAGTGCAGGGGTGGCAGGAGCGGAAGAGTGTGTGTCACGGCCCGCTGCTCGCGGAACAGCCTCGCGTACCTGCGTGGGCAGAGCCTGTCCCTTCTGAGAACTTGCTTTTTCCTTCTGGAGCCGCCTGCCCCCCATAGTGACTCCTGGGGCGCCCCCTGTAGCTGTGGTCGCAGCGGAAGCCGGGGCCTCTCTATCCTGGCCCAGAGCCCTGCCCGGTCCCTGCGGCTACTGGCCCGGGGGCTCGCCTTCCGCTATCGTGGGACATTTAGGCTCTCACTAACATGGAAGTTAAATTTCAGTCAGTGGTTTTCACGTGCACGTCAGTCCTCTGAAGGCTGATAGTTCTTAAGCCATCGAATAAAAGGGCTATAAAACAGGATAATGCCCCTTTTTACTTCCTGTCCCATAAACCTTGAAGTCAGCGCATCCGTTCATAATTCATCACCGCCGCGGCGCTCACCCCAAGAGTGCCTGTCGCAAGCAGAGCATGAGGCTGGGGGCAGAGAGGCCCGCTACCAGAAGGAGGGCACGGGGCAGGGCTGTCACCCCAAGAGTGCCTGTCGCCAACAAAGCATGAGGCTGGGGGCAGAGAGGCCCCCTACCAGAAGGAGGGCACGGGGCAGGGCTGTCACCCCAAGAGTGCCTGTTACAAGCAGAGCATGAGGCTGGGGGCAGAGAGGCCCCCTACCAGAAGGAGGGCACGGGGCAGCGGGTGTGCTGAGCCCCTGATGGCCGGCGGCTGCTCACTCCGTAACCATCCCCGTGGATGACGGCCAGGGGACTGCATCTCAGCCAGTGGTGTGTCTCTGACCGCCTTACAGGCCTCTTCGTGAAGGGCGCTTTTCCTCACAAGAAACTGGTCAGCATTTCCTTGCTGGGAGTGCTGAACTCTGATCAGACCTTGCCCACAAGCCCTGGAGGGGAGTCTGTGGGGCGAGACGTCGGCCATGGCCCCTGGCAGCCTTGCCGGTTGCTGGGCTTCGGCTCCAGACACCTCCCCTCCTCATCGCCTCTGAGGACTGCTCTCTTCTGAAAGCCCTGGGAAAATCATTTTCTGCCTCCATTTCCTTCCCTGGTTCAGTTGCAAAATATATGTGCTTATATCTAATTTTTAAAAACATCACGGATGATGGTCTAGAGACTGAAGATAGCATTTCATATGAGGCATATTTCCAACGAGCAGAGGGTGAAATGAGCTCTCTGTCAGGGGGAAAAGCATCCCTTTTGCCTTCTATGATTTACATTTCAAAACAGCCTTTGGGGAGAAAGTTAACTAATAAACTTTCTAAGTCTCTGCCTACATGATTGAACATACATCACAATTCTCGTTTTCATCTTGCCAAACCTGATGGCTGAGGCTGAAATTGACTCTGTTAACTTGTCTTCCTAAAGCTCTTATTCACTGCTATTAAGGACTGAATCTAAGTAATGAATTTATTAGATCAATTATTTTAATCTTAATGCATGTTTAGGACTTCAAAGATCCCTTTCTTTTGATTTTCATTCATTTAAATAGTTTCCTGCACATCACAGCTTCCATGCCTTCACTTTGATACATAATTACTATTCTGCAAGGACTCCCGACACTTTTAATGTCTTTTGGACCTTAGGATTTTAACAGAGTTAAACACAAACAAGGGAGAAAACAAGAGTCATAGAGAAACTTTGTAACTGGGCATTAGGAGAAGTTTTAAACTCTTGGTCAAAGTGTGATTCTGTGTTTAAGAAATCAAAAGCATGCTGGAAGATGCCTTCAGAAACATTTACAGAAATTGTTTTGATTTTAGAATTCTAGCATGCATTTATATCATCTGGGAATTATACTCATCCCTTGGTATCCTCAGTGGGTTGGTCCCAGAACCCTCACCCTATGCTACCCCTCACTTCAGAGCTACCAAAACCCCAAGCCCTTATATAACATGGCGCAGTCTATGCATGTGGCATCAGGGTACTCTCTTGTGCTTTAAATCATCTCCAGATCACTTACAACTCTTTGTGAACTCAAGGACTGGATATGCCAGGCTTCCCTGTCCTTCACTGTCTCCCAAAGTTTGCTCAGCCTCATGCCCATCGAGGCAGTGATGCCATCCAACCGTCTCATCCTCTGCCACCCCCTTCTTCTGCTGTCAATCTTTCCCAGCATCAGGGTCTTTTCCAATGAGTTGGCTCTTCGCATCAGGGAGCCAAAATATTGGAGCTTCAGCCTCAGCATCAGTCCTTCCAATGAAGGCCATCCTGTAGACCTGTTTATCTCAGGGACGTGTCAGCAGCCAGACTCAGCAGAGAAATGCATGAGCACACTCATAAGCTCGTGAAGTGGTGTTTGTGGGCCATGATCTCAAATAAAAAGAGATCAAATAAAAAGATATTTAAAAAGCCATATTTTGAAGTAACTAGAACTGGGCCCTTGTGTATTTATTGTCTTTTTTTCTATATTTTTACTATATTTAAAAACATATGTTGATGAGAATTCAGCATCACCTATAAAATAAAATTTTGAAGGAAAGTAAATGCAAAAAAAGAAATTAATGATTTTATGAGGAACATCTTTCTTAGAGACTTGATATTTCTAGGCATTGCTCTTGGCTTTCCATTCAAGACTTCTGGCCAGACCATAAACATAAATGTCTTGGCCATGTGGAAATGGTTGTAAAAGGTGTTTAAAAGAAGGCTGATCCAAGAGGCCGTGTTATGCTGGCCAATGAGGTTGGCCCTTGGAGAGTTTATTCAACCAACTTGAAGTTCTTTTTCTGAGAAATTTATATTACTTTTTAATACAATTATCTTCATTCATACCCCAAAGATTTACTTAAGTTATAATTGAATGTTGCATTTTTAAGAAGGTTTCTTAATTTATTAATTCCTTCATCAAAGTTTGCTTGGTGTTGTTCTGTCAGAACAATTTAATTTTACACCAGCTAATTTAGCCTATGTAATATTTCTCCTGAAATTCAAATAGGTTGGCAAGCTGTTACAGGTGGTAAGAAAGAAAACACTTTTATAGGAAGCATTAAAATGTTAAATTGTGAAGTGAATGGCCGGCGGCTGCTCACTCCGTAACCATCCCCGTGGATGACGGCCAGGGGACTGCATCTCAGCCAGTGGTGTGTCTCTGACCGCCTTACAGGCCTCTTCGTGAAGGGCGCTTTTCCTCACAAGAAACTGGTCAGCATTTCCTTGCTGGGAGTGCTGAACTCTGATCAGACCTTGCCCACAAGCCCTGGAGGGGAGTCTGTGGGGCGAGACGTCGGCCATGGCCCCTGGCAGCCTTGCCGGTTGCTGGGCTTCGGCTCCAGACACCTCCCCTCCTCATCGCCTCTGAGGACTGCTCTCTTCTGAAAGCCCTGGGAAAATCATTTTCTGCCTCCATTTCCTTCCCTGGTTCAGTTGCAAAATATATGTGCTTATATCTAATTTTTAAAAACATCACGGATGATGGTCTAGAGACTGAAGATAGCATTTCATATGAGGCATATTTCCAACGAGCAGAGGGTGAAATGAGCTCTCTGTCAGGGGGAAAAGCATCCCTTTTGCCTTCTATGATTTACATTTCAAAACAGCCTTTGGGGAGAAAGTTAACTAATAAACTTTCTAAGTCTCTGCCTACATGATTGAACATACATCACAATTCTCGTTTTCATCTTGCCAAACCTGATGGCTGAGGCTGAAATTGACTCTGTTAACTTGTCTTCCTAAAGCTCTTATTCACTGCTATTAAGGACTGAATCTAAGTAATGAATTTATTAGATCAATTATTTTAATCTTAATGCATGTTTAGGACTTCAAAGATCCCTTTCTTTTGATTTTCATTCATTTAAATAGTTTCCTGCACATCACAGCTTCCATGCCTTCACTTTGATACATAATTACTATTCTGCAAGGACTCCCGACACTTTTA
Source organism: Litocranius walleri (assembly GCA_006410535.1). Lineage (NCBI taxonomy): Eukaryota > Metazoa > Chordata > Mammalia > Artiodactyla > Bovidae > Litocranius > Litocranius walleri. Next base: position 1,377,490 of record SJYG01000203.1, read on the forward strand.
ATGTCTTTTGGACCTTAGGATTTTAACAGAGTTAAACACAAACAAGGGAGAAAACAAGAGTCATAGAGAAACTTTGTAACTGGGCATTAGGAGAAGTTTTAAACTCTTGGTCAAAGTGTGATTCTGTGTTTAAGAAATCAAAAGCATGCTGGAAGATGCCTTCAGAAACATTTACAGAAATTGTTTTGATTTTAGAATTCTAGCATGCATTTATATCATCTGGGAATTATACTCATCCCTTGGTATCCTCAGTGGGTTGGTCCCAGAACCCTCACCCTATGCTACCCCTCACTTCAGAGCTACCAAAACCCCAAGCCCTTATATAACATGGCGCAGTCTATGCATGTGGCATCAGGGTACTCTCTTGTGCTTTAAATCATCTCCAGATCACTTACAACTCTTTGTGAACTCAAGGACTGGATATGCCAGGCTTCCCTGTCCTTCACTGTCTCCCAAAGTTTGCTCAGCCTCATGCCCATCGAGGCAGTGATGCCATCCAACCGTCTCATCCTCTGCCACCCCCTTCTTCTGCTGTCAATCTTTCCCAGCATCAGGGTCTTTTCCAATGAGTTGGCTCTTCGCATCAGGGAGCCAAAATATTGGAGCTTCAGCCTCAGCATCAGTCCTTCCAATGAAGGCCATCCTGTAGACCTGTTTATCTCAGGGACGTGTCAGCAGCCAGACTCAGCAGAGAAATGCATGAGCACACTCATAAGCTCGTGAAGTGGTGTTTGTGGGCCATGATCTCAAATAAAAAGAGATCAAATAAAAAGATATTTAAAAAGCCATATTTTGAAGTAACTAGAACTGGGCCCTTGTGTATTTATTGTCTTTTTTTCTATATTTTTACTATATTTAAAAACATATGTTGATGAGAATTCAGCATCACCTATAAAATAAAATTTTGAAGGAAAGTAAATGCAAAAAAAGAAATTAATGATTTTATGAGGAACATCTTTCTTAGAGACTTGATATTTCTAGGCATTGCTCTTGGCTTTCCATTCAAGACTTCTGGCCAGACCATAAACATAAATGTCTTGGCCATGTGGAAATGGTTGTAAAAGGTGTTTAAAAGAAGGCTGATCCAAGAGGCCGTGTTATGCTGGCCAATGAGGTTGGCCCTTGGAGAGTTTATTCAACCAACTTGAAGTTCTTTTTCTGAGAAATTTATATTACTTTTTAATACAATTATCTTCATTCATACCCCAAAGATTTACTTAAGTTATAATTGAATGTTGCATTTTTAAGAAGGTTTCTTAATTTATTAATTCCTTCATCAAAGTTTGCTTGGTGTTGTTCTGTCAGAACAATTTAATTTTACACCAGCTAATTTAGCCTATGTAATATTTCTCCTGAAATTCAAATAGGTTGGCAAGCTGTTACAGGTGGTAAGAAAGAAAACACTTTTATAGGAAGCATTAAAATGTTAAATTGTGAAGTGCAATCATTTTTTCAGTCCTCGGAGGCATTCCATTACTAACCCTCCTGTGTCCTTGAGAGAAAATTTGTATTTCACTGAAAAGCCAGTGCTTTTCTTAGTTGCCCTTTCATTGCCTAATACACCTCCTCCTTTCCTGTCTCCTCCTATCTGAGAAGTTCTTCCAGGATTGCTGACTAGAATAACAGCAGGACCTGGTTTCTGAGTAACCAAGAAAAAAGAAAAAAAAATCCTCGTCAGTGGTTAACAATATGCAGTGAATGATTCAGAAGTGATGAGGCAGCATCTCGTCTGACAAGACCATACCTGCTCACCGAGCTGCCCGTGTGCGATCGCCGTGGCCGGACCCTGTGGCCCAGGGAGCTCTCACCAGCCGCCTTCCCACTGTTCACTTGTTGGGCCCGGAGCTGCTTACGTCCCTGATTGCATAGCACTTGGGCAATGTTTTATCTAATTTCTGGTAAGGCTTCGTTTTATAAAATGAGTTTGCTTCTGTGGAAATAAACAGGAGAACAAACAGAGGCTATCGACTGCCCGATGACTCCAGCAAAGGAGGGAGCCTTGCTTTTGGCTGAGACTCAAAGGCCGGCCAAGGCCTGGAGGGCTTTACAGGGAGAGGAGGGGGGCGTTTCGGGCCCTGAGGCCGTGCCTAGGAGGCTGGAGGCGGTGGCCTGGAAGAGGGACTGGTCTGGGGAGTGCAGTGGGCTCCCCGAGTGGTCCTGAGCTGGGGAGGGGATAGGGGGCCAGCAGTGACCGGGTCTCAGCCTCCCCAGCTGAGGGGGCAGGGGACGTGCCTGGTCTCTGCAGGCTTCTCACGCGGGTCAGCGTCCGCTTGCCTTAATGGTCTCTCTTGTGTGTTCGATCTCTCATTTCGTACTGAGAGACTTATCTAGTCACATGTGAACTCAATATTCTTCAGTGGGAAGTTTGAAATCAAGAAGGATATTGGGATATTTTTAAACTTTACTTTTTAGTTTGTATATAGTAACCTCTGCTCTCTTCAAAGGATGTAGAATCTGACCGCCACCACAGGCAAGACACAGAATGTTACTTCCAGTCCTGCACTTTCCAGTTGCAGCCAGCCCCTCCCCACACCCCGCACCCCAAGCAACCACTTGTCCATTTTCTGACCCTGTGGGTTTGCCTTTTCTAAGACATCATATGAGTGGATATGCAGAGCACACAGCTCTTTGATCTGGCTTTTTTCGCATGTCAGGACGTGGAAGGCACATCCATATTGTTTTATGTATATCAACTGTTTATTCTCTTTTTTTAAACATCTAAACTCTAGGTTTTACCCGAATTCCACCAGTCTTTCCCTAATGCCCTCTTCCTGCTCCAGGATCCCATCCTGGATCCCGCGTTGCAGTGAGTCATCCTGTCTCCTTCGTCTCCTCCAGTCTGTGGCAGCTTCTGGGTCTCTCCTTATGTTTATGACGTTGGCACTCTGGAAGAGTACTGGTCAGCTAGTCTGTGGAGTGTTCTTCCACGTGTTTGATGTTTCCTCGTGATCAGCCTGGGCTTGTGGACTTGGAAGAGAACCCCCAAGTGCAGGGCCCTTTGCATGGGATCACCTCTGGGGCTCCAGGAGACCAGCCTGCCGTATTTGCTACCTGGGGACCTGGACCGATTGGTACACGTGATGGGTGACAGGCTTCTCCAGGGTATAGTTCCTGAGTTTTTCCCCTGCACTCCTGGGCAGTTTTTCCACATACTGACCGAGCGTGCGATGCTCTTCCACACCAGTGCTCCAGCTCTCTGACAGCAGCCGGTGTCCAGCACTTCAGCCCTGGGAGCTGAGCTTCCTTTCCCTCTCTGGCTGGGCCCTCTCCCAATCCCTGCGTGTGTTCACCTACTGGGAAGCCCTGCAGACCCCTCAGTCTAGGGCTTTTATGGATGTTTCATAACATAAGCATGGTTGAGGACATCGTTGCTCACTGGTGATTCCTCAATCCCCAATCCCTTTCCTCCCCAAACCTGGGGGAGTGGCCCTGACAGTTCCAAGTTTCTGATCGAGGCTTGTCTCTTTGCAGCCAGCCGCTTCCACCTTCCCCCAATCTTGTGAGCTCTGCAGGAACCCACCAGGAACCCTGTCTTTAGAAGGAAAGACACTTCTGTCATCCTTTGTTGTTATCGTTCAGTCACTGAGTCATGCCTGACTCTTTTCCACCCCGTGGACTGCAGCACGCCAGGCTTCCCTGTCCTTCACTATCTCCCAGGGTTTGTTCAAACTCATGTCCATTGAGTCGGTGATGCCACCCAGCCATCTCATTCTCTGTCGCGTCCGTCTCCTCTTTCCCCTCCATCTTTCCCAGTATCAGGGTCTTTTCCAGTGAGCTGACTCTTCGCATCAGGTAGCCCAAGTACGGGAGCTTCAACTTCAGCAGCACTCCTTCCAATAAGTATTCGGGGTTGATTTCCTTTAGGACTGACTGGTTTGAATTGCCTTGCAGTCCAAGGAGTTCAAGCTTCAGTCCAAGCTCAAGAGTGTTCTCCAGCACCATAGTTCAAAAGCATCAATTTTTAGACTCTCAGCCTTTTCTATAGCCTAACTCTGACATCCGTACATGAGTACTGGAAAAACGATAGCTTTGACTATATGGAACTTTGTCGGCAAAGTAATGTCTCTGTGTTTTTCAATATGCTGCCCAGGTTTGTCATAGCTTTTCTTCCAAGAAGCAAATGCCTTTTAATTTTGTGGCTGCATTCACTATCCACAGTGAATTCAGAGTCCAGGAATATAAAACCTGTTGCTATTTCCACTTTTTTCCCATCTGTTTGCCATGAAGTAGTGGGACCAGATGCCATGATCTTAGTTTTTTGAATGTTGAGTTTTAAGCCAGCTTTTTCACTCTCCTCTTTCACCCTTGTCTCCCTTACTCAGGACATCCCAGTTGTTTCAGGAACTCAGTTGCCAGGAACCCAGGCAGAGACCAAATGTGTGTTTCCCATTAGTCTCTAATTACTTAGAAGCAAGACAGTCACTTGGTCCAGCCCACCCTTCAGGATGGCAGGGTGTTGGGATTAAACTCCACTTTCTGAAGAAAAGTGTCAATAATGTGGGCATCAGTTCAGTTCAGTCGCTCAGTCATGTCCGACTCTTTGTGACCCCATGAATCGCAGCACACCAGGCCTCCCTGTCCATCACCAACTCCTGGAGTTCACTCAGACTCACGTCCATCAAGTCCGTGATGCCATCCAGCCATCTCATCCTCGGTCGTCCCCCTCTCCTCCTGCCCCCAATGCCTCCCAGCATCAGAGTCTTTTCCAATGAGTCAACTCTTCGCATGAGGTGGCCAAAGTACTGGAGTTTCAGCTTTAGCATCATTCCTTCCAGAGAAATCCCAGGGCTGATCTCCTTTAGAATGGACTAGTTGGATCTCCTTGTAGTCCAAGGGACTCTCAAGAGTCTTCTCCAACACCGCAGTTCAAAAGCATCAGTTCTTCGGTGCTCAGCCTTCTTCACAGTCCAACTCTCACATCCATACATAACCACTGGAAAAACCATAGCCTTGACTAGATGGACCTTAGTCAGCAAAGTAATGTCTCTGCTTTTGAATATACTATCTAAGTTGGTCATAACTTTTCTTTCAAGGAGTAAGCGTCTTTTAATTTCATGGCTGCAGTCACCATCTGCAGTGATTTTGGAGCCCAAAAAATAAAGTCTGACACTGTTTCCACTGTTTCTCCATCTATTTCCCATGGAGTGATGGGACCAGATGCCATGATCTTTGTTTTCTGAATGTTGAGCCTTAAGCTAACTTTTTCACTCTCCTCTTTCACTTTCATCAAGAGGCTTTTTAGTTCCTCTTCACTTTCTGCCATAAGGGTGGTGTCANAATTTCATGGCTGCAGTCACCATCTGCAGTGATTTTGGAGCCCAAAAAATAAAGTCTGACACTGTTTCCACTGTTTCTCCATCTATTTCCCATGGAGTGATGGGACCAGATGCCATGATCTTTGTTTTCTGAATGTTGAGCCTTAAGCTAACTTTTTCACTCTCCTCTTTCACTTTCATCAAGAGGCTTTTTAGTTCCTCTTCACTTTCTGCCATAAGGGTGGTGTCATCTGCATATCTGAGGTTATTGATATTTCTCTCGGCAATCTTGATTACAGCTTGTGATTCTTCCAGTCCAGTGTTTCTCATGATGTACTCTGCATATAGATAAATAAGCAGGGTGACAATATACAGCCTTGACTTACTCCTTTTCCTATTTGGAACCAGTGTGTTGTTCCATGTCCAGTTCTAACTGTTGCTTCCTGACCTGCATACAGATTTCTCAAGAGGCAGGTTAGGTGGTCTGGTATTCCCATCTCTCTCAGAATTTTCCACAGTTTATTGTGATCCACACAGTCAAAGGCTTTGGCATAGTCAATAAAGCAGAAATAGACTTTTTTTGGAACTCTCTTGCTTTTTCCATGATCCAGCGGATGTTGGCAATTTGATCTCTGGTTCCTCTGCCTTTTCTAAAACCAGCTTGAACATTAGGAAGTTCACGGCATGTGGGCATGGGCACCTGTTAAAACCGTTGCAGCAATCAGCTGATATTCTGAGGAGATATTTTAGGGCTATTCAAATACCTGTTTCTCCTTAAATTTTATCATCAGGGGGTCTTGCTTGTAGCAGTTATTGTGGTGAAATTCTGTTTCCCTCATTCTTTCTACGTTTATTATTTTGAGTTCTTCAGTAACAAAGATTTGTCTCTTCTTCCCATGTATTTTTTTTAATCCAGTCATTTATCATATTATTATGGGCATGGGCATTTACATTATTCCTTGAGTTATAATCTATTTTTAATTTGTGGCTCAGATTATTCCAGCCTTGGGAGTTTCTTCAGGTTGGCTCCTGTGTGTCCCTTTGATTTTATTTTTTATTTGTTTTGTTTTCTTTCTGCTTAGCATTTCCTTCCTCTCTGGAACCAGGAGATGCTGCAGGCTCATTTCGTGTACTATCTGCACCAGCCTCGGAACTGGCCAGGCCTTGAACGATTCCTAGTTTCTTTTACTGGAAACAGGATTAGAAAGATCTGGGTAGTGAGTGTGCTTGTTGCTACTAGATTGTCACACTTCTAGGCCTCGCGGTGGACAGAGCCAGTATGTTGACACAAATATTCTAACCCCTCACCCCCACACACACACATACACAAGTCTGTGTCCCAGCATCTGTCTGTATACATTTTTAAATAGCCATGAGTTCCCGCAGGTATCTCTCTCCATGATCCAGGACCATGGGCTCATTCCATTTTTTTCCAGTTCTTCTTTGTCACTTCTCTCTTTCTCTGACTTCCATTCTCTATAGTTTGTTTACCCACTAACCCCAGGGTAGCTAGTTTCAGAACTGCTAAGTCACATCCCTGTGAGGAACAGGTTTACCAACTAAACACCGTTTATGTACAACTCCCTTACCTTTAGCCTTGAAATAACCAGTCAGAACACAGTTTTCCGAAGCTGGTTAGGGCACTTCCCTTTCCCTCACTGCCGTCAGCAAGATTGCACCTCACATCTGCTTTGCATTCATCAGCCATTCATTTATCACAGTCGCAGCTCCATCCTGGGACCTTCCAGTACCTTGGCTGAGGTGTTTCCTTTCTTAGTTTGCAGGCAGTGAAGGCCAGTGTTTGCCCGCACACCGCAGTCCCGTTGCCCTGAAGATGCCCACGCGTCCTCTGTGCTCAGTCCTTCCCACCAGACCCTGGCAGCCACTAAGCTGTTTCTGACCACACAGTTGTGCCACTTTCAGGATGTCAGATAAATGGGATCTTTAGGTCTTGCTAGCAAAATGTATTTAGAATTTTTCAGGCAGTTGTGTGAATAAGCAGTTCATTCCTCTTAATGCTGAGCTGTCTTCCATTGTGTGAATGTACCACAATTTGTTTATCCACTCCTCTGCCACAGTATGTTCTGATGGTTGGGGTGATTAGGAAGAAAGCCGCTCTAAGCATTGCCTACGTAATCTTTGTAAACTTACATTTTCGATTCCCTTGAGTGAATACCTAGGAGTGGGTCAGATGTTACATGCTAATTTTTATGTCTGTTTTGCAAAATGTTTTTTTTTACCGAGAACATAGAATGAACAGCATTTTCCTTAGTGAGCATTTTGATTGTCCAGTTACATGCGGGGTTTTTTGTTGTTGTTGTTTTTTCAGTTGACTGATTTTCCCCTTAATTTCCTTGAAAAATTCAGTATCCTATTGATCAAGAGCATTTTTCTTTTGGTCCATACTTAGTGATCTGTTTAATTATTTGGCAGCACCTCTTCTAAACAAACTCAGGGGTCATTTCATCTTTTCCTGCCTTAAAAAAAGTATGCCTAATCACTGTACACAGATGATGGGGGGAGAGAAAGAAAGAGAGGAAGGAGGAGACAAGGGCAGAAGACGCCATCTAGGGTGCTGGGGAGGGTGCGGCAGACAGGGAAAAGCCTCGAGGGCATTGGAGACACCAGCCTGATTAGGGAGGAAACACTCACCAGCAGCGCTGCTGCCAAGGGACACAGTGGCCACGGTCAAGTCTTGGGGTCACGCAGCACCAGAGCACCAAGGCTGGGTGATCTGAAGACTGAACGCAAACCATAAGCACAGTATTTAAGAACAAGTGCGAGGTTTTTGTACCTGCTTCGATTTTTAAATAGCAGAATGCAGACCGTTTGGCTTCTGGCTCAGTGGTTTAACTCCAGCCTTAGGCAGGAATAAGCAAATGTTGTCTCCTGGTGACAAGTCTTTAGCTACTATTCGAAACACTTTCTTCCCAAAGAACTATAGTCAGGAAATGTCAGTTGATGACTGTATATCTGAGTATATCTTTGTGGGGTTGTGTTATTTTTAACCACAACTCGGCCATGAATTGCTTAAAGAAATTGAAAATATTTTTGCATTGAGTGGTTTAGGGAAGACCACACGATAGACTGCTAGTCCTGTTTGGGGGACTACATTTCTGCTATTGGAAGCTGAAAGGTCCTCAGGCCGGCCTCTGCTCCCCTTAGACCGCTGGTTTCTCGTGGAGGTGCGTCCTCACGTGGGGTGTTGGTGAGGCGTGTCTGGTCCCCGACGGCAGCCAGGATAGGAGGCAGGCGAGTCTGCCCGCGGGGCTCACGACAGTCCTGCAGGGTGAGGAATGGCTCTGGGCCTGTGTGGCTTCCCCACACCTCCCTGGGTGTTTACACAGACTTGGAAAACAAACATTGATTATGACCCGAGCCAAGCACTCCATTTTAAAAATAAGCACATTGTGTTTTTGCAGAGTTTTTAACATACACTGAAATTCTCCACAAATGCAATTACTCAATAAATTGAGGGAAAATTGTGCTTTGTTTTGCTGAGAACTTTACCAAGAGCTGTTCACCATTTCAGCCACGCCCCTGCAGTGCTCACGCACCTGTGTCTGTCTTCATCTGCAGCATGGCATGCAAACATCTAACAGAAGGGACTGGGGGTGCAGAACAGGAGACTCAGAGCCACGTGTTTCTAGTTAGTAGAGGAGCATTAGACGTGGAGACACCTTGCCTACTGGCTTTTGTAAGACGTCATTTACTGTCGGCCTCGCTCTCTTTTTAGTATGACTACATGAGACGCATCGTAAAATCGCATCCTTAGATTACTGGTTTGAGGGGATTGCCTGCTGTTTTCTCAGTCTCTCTCTGACACCGGCCCCAGGGGCGCGTGTGTTGCAGCCGCTCCGTTCTTTCCCTTGAAGTGCAGAGGCCAGGCCTATGGCTCGGCACGTGGAGGAATGTGCCACAGAAGCTGTGTTTCTGGAGGCTCATTTCTCAGTAGCCTGTCCCATGTCAGAGCAGCACATTACGTGGACACAGCATTCAAAACTAAGCCTCGTTCTTCCTGAGAAATCGTGTTCTTCTTTTTCTTCACTTTAATCACGTGTGATTTGTCTTGAAACGTTATTTCAGTGACCATAACTTCCTCTTTCTCTCATTATTTACCATCTGTTATTATTTAGCCTAAATTGTTTAATAGTTTAAATTTTTATTGAGCTATAACTTACACATGATAAAGTACACAGATCTTAAGTATAAAACTCAGTGGATTTTCCCTGTATTTTATTATGAACACTTTCAAACATTAAAAAGAAAATGAATTGAACACCTTCTCACCCTCCCCCTGGTTTTGGCTGTCAGCATGTTGCTGTCTTTGCTCCACCTTGCGTCTCTCTGATGACCCACACCTCTCTTCCCACGGGTCCATCTCACTGTCTGATGCTTTACAAAGTGAGCTACAGACATCAGTAAGTTACCCTTAGGCATTTCACCGTGCTTATGATGACAGGCTTCAATATTTGTTCACTCTCTTTGGGTAAACCTTGCATACAGGGCCCTGAATAAGTAGTAAGTGTGCTTCCTTTTCACAACCGTGCACCTCTGTGTGCACGCCCAGCCATGACTGAACACCGTCACCCTCAGCGCTCCCTGGTGCCCTCCCCAGTCCAGCCTGACCCCTACCCCCAGAGGATGGAGGATATTATGGATTTTTTTCAACAGAGATTAGTTTAGCCTGGGTCTGGGATTCATGAGTGGGAACCTTGAAGGGGCACCTTGGGGCCCAAACTATTTTTGTCAGGTGACTTAGATCTTCTTTGCCCTTTCCCATCTCGCTCTCTAGGGAGCCTGCTGGGGTTTTCTGCTTCTGCGTTAATGTTTCGCGTGGCAGGCCTGCTGCTGCTTGGTTTCATATTTCAGTGAGGATGGTGAGCTGGGAAAGAATAAACACTTTAAAGCATGTTTTAAGGCAGTGTTATTCTCAGACCTACTGGACAAAATCGCCCTCCCCTTTTTATTACAACAAATATTTAATCATGCCCCCTTACTTGCCTGCAATGAAACTCGTAGATTAAAAAACCAGCCTACACATATAATTTCAGAAAATCAATATAATGCCCTAGTGTTGCTATAAAGGAGAAATAAAAGAAAGTAATTCATAATGAATATGTATTTTAATATGTAAATTGAATGCAGAAGCAGATATGAGAGTCCAGCTGTCTTCTATTAGGTCAAACATTAAAGAGATTTGCAAAGATTTAAAACAGTGCCATTCTTTAAACTTTTCTTTTTTCTGTTTTGGAAAATATGATGTTATATATGTCAATATGTAAAGTTTGTTATTACCATTCTTAATGGATTAATCTTTGAAGCTGAAGCTCCACTACTTTGGCCACCTGATGCAAAGAGCTGACTCATTTAAAAAGACCCTTATGCTGGGAAAAATTGAAGGCAGGAGGAGAAGGGGATGATAGGGCATGAGATAGTTGGATGGCATCACCAACTCGATGGACATGAGTCTGAGTAAGCTCTGGGAGTTGGTGATGGACAAGGAAGCCTGGATGTTGCAGTCCACGGGGTCGCAAAGAGTTGGACACGACTGAGCGAATGAACTGAACTGAATGGATTAATGAACATTTTAAGTGTCTTTAAAACTGAATATGAGAAACAGAAGTAGATATAACCAACATAAATGAGAACTTTGGGGGGTTCTCAATAATCATGATTGTAAGATGGGGGTTCTCAATAATCATGATTGTAAGAGGTTAGACTAGAAACTTTGAGAACCACTGGTTTAGCCTGTACTAGAACTTCATGTAAATGGAATCATACAGAAGGTGTAAGTTTTTTGTCCAGAGTTTATTTTACTCACAATAATGGTTTTGAGATTCATCCATGTTCTTTGGTTTGTGTGTGAAAAAAGAAAGCGTTAGTCGCCCAGTCATAAACAGCTCTTTGCAGCCCGTGGACTGCAGCCCACCAGGCTCCTCTGTCCATGGAATTCTCCAGGCAAAAGTACGGGAGTGGGTAGCCATTCCCTTCTCTGGGGGACCTTCCAGCAGTTTATTCTTCTTTATTGATAAATAATAGTCCATCATATGAATGTACCACAGTCGGTGAGTTTTTAAGTATATGTGTGAAGACACCATCCGGAAGGTGTGAACTGTTCCCATCACTGCTGCCCCCCAGGAGTAGCTGCCATCCTCACACCCACAGGCCTCCTGCACACGGACCAGAAAGGACGCTCACTGTTATGCCCTTCCTGGTTCACACAGCGTCATGCCTGTGAACATCTGTGTCACACACAAGGACAGATTGTTCTTCTTCTTCCCTCTAACGTCAGTTCTTGCTCTCTTGTCCACTTACACCTCTTCTTTTGTTTTCCTGTACTGTCATGTGGCATAGTTCTTAATCCTACATTTGTGTTAATGCATCCAGATGTATTCATCTTGAAAAGGCTAACAGGTGGCTCAGTGGTAAAGAATCCGCCTGCCAGTGCAGGAGATACAAGAGACTCAGGGTCTCAGGTTCAGTTCCTGGGTGGGAAGATCCCTGGAGGGGGAAATAGCAGCCCACTCCAGTATGCTTGCCTGGAAAACCCCTTGGACAGAGGAGCCTGGCGGCTGCAGTCCATGAGGTCACAGAGAGCCTCACAAGACTGAACAGACACCCACACACACGAGGCACCTCCAGCTTCGTCTTGCTGCCGGTGCTGTCAGGCGCAAGGCTCTACATGTTGAGCTGCATCAGTTCAGTTCAGTTGCTCAGTCGTGTCTGGTTCTTTGTGACCCCGTGGACTGCAGCACGCCAGGCTTCACTGTCCATCACCAACTCTTAGAGCTTACTCAAACTCATGTCCATCGAGTCAGTGATGCCATCCAAGCATCTCATCCTCTGTCATCCCCTTCTCCTCCCGCCTTCAATCTTTTCCAGCATCAGGGTCTTTTCCAGTGAGTCATCTCTTCATATCAGGTGGCCAAAGTATTGGAGTTTCAGCTTCAGCATCAGTCCTTCCAATGAATATTCAGGACTGATCTCCTTTAGGATGGACTAGTTGGATCTCCTTGCACTCCAAGGGACTCTCAAGAGTCTTCTCCAACACCACAGTTCAAAAGCATCAATTCTTTTGTGCTCATGAAATGCATGACCATTATAAATTGTTTTATTTTTTCTTCTCTATATCATTGATTTTTTGAAATTATAGTAAACTGTGGTTATTTTATCTATGAATTTCACTTCAGAAGACTGAAGTGGGCACTAAATATTTGTTGTTTAAAAGGAGTTGAGTGGATTGGATCCCACGTGGTTGAGAGTACTTCTTGGATCATGTTTTAAAGTCTTTATTTTCTTCCTAGCTCATCATTCTTGCTGGAATATTGAACCTAGTAGCAATAACATTATAATGCAAAGAATTAATCATTTGTTTCATAAGAACATGTTTTTAATAAGTGTATCATTTACTAAAAAAACTGGCATTTTTCCAAGAGATGACATTTCTGGCCATTTGGCCAAGATTTGCAGTGATGGATAGAAACATCATGTTTAAGGGTTGGCATCTTGAATTATGTGCAAGGTTCTAATATTGATTTATGGAGGGCATTATTCCTGTTGTATATAATTATATGTATCTCCTTGATATCTGATTTGCATTGGTTAATGTAAAATAAGCAGACTAGCTATTCATTTTTTTCTCAGTCTGAACATTTTCTAAATTCATGCCTCAGGAAGATCTTTTATTCCAAGAAAATAACCCAGCCACCATGAATTGCAAAGTGTATTCTTACCTTATTTTCCACCTTGAGAAGTAAGTAGAACGGCGGCAGCAGGTGGGATGCCCGAAGGCAGACTGCCTTGAGTTCCATCCTGGCTCTACCAGACAGATCATTTCTCTGCCTCCCTCCACTTTCTTATCCATTAAATGGGACTAACTGTACCTACTGCATACCAATGGTACCCACTTAATGGAGTTGTTGTAATTATGAAATGGGGTAATAGAATGTGAGACACTTAGAGCAGTGCCTGACTTTTAGTAAGTCTCTGCGTGGAAAAGTTTCAAGAGTGTTGGTGAGGAGAATGAGAACAAGCGCAGCCCAGAAAGGCGCTTGAGAGAATGCTTTTCTAACATTCTCCACACACTCCTGCACTCAGCCAGGCGGTCCAGGCCCCCGGGGCGGGAGACTCACGGCTGCTGCTGCTGCTGCTGCTAAGTCACTTCAGTCGCGTCCGACTCTCTGCGACCACAGAGATGGCAGCCCACCAGGCTCCCCTGTCCCTGGGATTCTCCGGGAAAGAACACTGGAGTGGGTTGCCATTTCCTTCTCCAACGCATGAAAGTGAAAAGTGAAAGTGAAGTCGCTCAGTCGTGTCTGACTCCTAGTGACCTCGTGGACTGCAGCCCACCAGGCTCCTCCATCCATAGGATTTTCCAGGCAAGAGCACTGGAGTGGGGTGCTATTGCCTTTTCCGGGGGAAACTCACTAGGGCGAGAATTAAGGCTTTTTCTCTTTCTCATTTTTTGTGACTTTATTGCAATTACCTGTTGTAACAGAAAGGGACATCGACAACTGCTAGCACGTGCTCGGCGCTGACTGTATGCGGGCTCCGTGCTGGGCCTGCTTGGTGCTTCCTGTACGTGGGCTCGGATCTGGGCATGCTCGGCGCTGACTGTATGCGGGCTCCGTGCTGGGCCTGCTCGGCACTGACTGTATGTGGGCTCGGTTCTGGGCGTGCTCGGCGCTGACTGTACGCGGGCTCGATTCTGGTCCAAACACTTTATGTGTACCAGTTCATTTCACCTCCTGGCCACCCAGAGGCAGGTAACATCCTTCTTGTTGCTTTACTGAGATATAGTGACCTCGTGGACTGCAGCCCACCAGGCTCCTCCATCCATAGGATTTTCCAGGCAAGAGCACTGGAGTGGGGTGCTATTGCCTTTTCCGGGGGAAACTCACTAGGGCGAGAATTAAGGCTTTTTCTCTTTCTCATTTTTTGTGACTTTATTGCAATTACCTGTTGTAACAGAAAGGGACATCGACAACTGCTAGCACGTGCTCGGCGCTGACTGTATGCGGGCTCCGTGCTGGGCCTGCTTGGTGCTTCCTGTACGTGGGCTCGGATCTGGGCATGCTCGGCGCTGACTGTATGCGGGCTCCGTGCTGGGCCTGCTCGGCACTGACTGTATGTGGGCTCGGTTCTGGGCGTGCTCGGCGCTGACTGTACGCGGGCTCGATTCTGGTCCAAACACTTTATGTGTACCAGTTCATTTCACCTCCTGGCCACCCAGAGGCAGGTAACATCCTTCTTGTTGCTTTACTGAGATGCGAGGAGACAGACCCAGAGAAACACTATCAGGAGAAGAGACCAGGATCTGACCCAGGCAATCTGAGTCCTGACTCTCTTCTTTTCTCTATTTTTTACGATTGTTTGGATGGACCACTTTTAAAAGTCTTGATTGAATTTGTCGCAGTGTGGCTTCTTTTCTGTGTTTCTGTGTTTTGGCCGTGAGGCCTGTGTGTTCTTAGCCGCCTGACCAGGCGTCAGTCCCACACCCGCTGCGTGGCAAGGCGGAGTCTCAGCCACTGGACCACCAGGGAAGCCTCTAGACTCTCTGTTCTCACTGATGATGTGTTGCCTGTTAAAATGCAATGAAACAAAAGAGCTCAAACTTTGAAATTTTCTAGAAGGCAGCAAAGCATTGAACAAGACAAAGTTATAGTTTTCCTCCTTCCAGGTCATTGATTGTCATGGAACGGCTTCTTATAAAAAAAAAGGAAAGATGATTATTGCACATTTATTTTGAGCCAGTCATTCTTCAGTCCTCTGCATTCCTTTCCCCTTTTAATACCCACAACCCTAATAGGTGGGCACAGCTGTTACGGTCTGTGTTCACAAGCACAGGGGCTAGAGGTGCCTCACTGGCCTGAGGTCGCTCATCAAGGAAGGGGGCAGCCTGGTGCCGTCTCGGGCTCTGGATGGCCGGCTGACCATCACTGATTCCCCGTTTACTCTTCAGGTTAGCAACCAGCTCTTTAACTATATTTGCTATTCTCTTTAAAGCCACTGTGAATATAGCAGATAGCAGCATCCCTCTCCTGTACCAGCAACGTATCAGCTGAAAAGCAGGAGCTTTGAAGCTTCTGAAGCATTGCAGACCTGCCTTTCAGGAAGCAGAGGGCAGAGGCCTCCAGACTCCAGGAGAAGGGAAGGTTGTACTGGGCAGAGTTGGTCCATCTAACGTGCTGGTGAGCTGTTTCATTATCATTCCTGAACCTTAGATTTCAGTGAAACTAAACAAAAACCAGTAACCTCAAAGACAGCATTTCATCAAACAGCAAGCATTCCTTATTAGCCTCTCAGTACTCCTTGGCCCAGCAGCAGTTTCTGCGGCTGAGCCCTAATGATTGGATCATGCAGGCGTGTGCCATACATTTGGAATGTCCAGAGTTGCCTCTTGGAAATCCAGCACCCTGGGAGTCTGGGGTGAATTACACGCCTGTTCTCACATGCTGACAGAAGTTTTCACACTTCGCGTTGTCCGGAGTCTAAAGCTGTAGCACTCCGCTGTAGGAGTGTTGAGAAAAGGACAAGAAGTGGCCGCCGCACCTGCGTGTCGACCCACGTGGTCTTCGCCTGCTTCTTCTCCCAGGCTTCCCTCCCCTCGCTCTGGTCCTGCTGGGCAGCTGTGCTGCGGGAACTCTGGACCGAATGGAGCAGGTTGCTCACGTGTGCTGAGTGACATCTGTCTGCAGAACCGCAGCATGAAAGTTGCTTTCTCTGGGTGCCCGAGTATGGCTTCCGTTGGCCTACAGCAGTAGAGCTTTTGAAATGGAACTTTTTATTTTGAGATGATCATAAACTCACACGCACTTGAAAGAAATAATACAGAGAGAGTCCGTGTACCATTGACTCAGCCTTGATAGCTGGGAGATCTTGATGAAGTGCACTGCAGTGCCACGGCCAGGATGCTGGCGTTGACAAGGCAACAATGGCCCACCCGTCCTGTTCAGCCTTCCAGTGTGTCCACATTCATCCTGTGTGTGTGTGTGATTGTGCCACGTGTGGGTGCCTGTATCTTCTCAGTCAAGATGCAGAATGAGCCCATTGCCACACGGGCCCTCCTGCTGCCCTCTGAAGGATGCCCCGCCTGCCCTGGCTCCACCCCCTCCTCCCCGCCC
>SJYG01000203.1:1404015-1419072 GCA_006410535.1 Litocranius walleri
CCAGTCTCCTTGGTTTCCCTTCTCCACCCGCACCCCCCCCCCACACCCCAGCCCACATGCTGGTTCATAAAAAAGGAGTATTTCCTGGAACTTCATGTCAACTTATTTAAAACATAATAAAGAAAGTAGAAGAGAAACGGGATTAACATGTTCCCTTCCTTTGCTCAAACCAAACCGGTTGATGCCGTTCCCTTGACATAAACATTGCTTCTGTTTGCAGGCTGCAAATAAGAAATGTGACCTCTCTTGACAGTGTATTCATTATCACTAAAATTCCTTCATCCCAGGAAAGACTTATTACTGAAATCATTTTTTTTTTAGATCCCACAAGGAAAACTTTTCTGCCGCAGAGTATGGTCCTTAATCTTCTTTTGCCCACTTACTTTTAATGTTCTAGCATTGTTTGAATGCTAATGATGACTGACAAAATTCTTTTTTTTCTAAATGTGTTCATCTAAATTCTGATTAACGAGGAAAAGCACAAAGAAAGCAGTTATTTCAGGCACTGGAACGAAATATTTGTTGCGTTTGTAGGAAGGGGAAGGTGGCAGAGCTCGGGAAGGAAGGACACTCGCAGCGAGGCGAGGCCCGCCCCCGGCGCTGCTCCGCCCAGGCGCCAAGAGCGCCTGCCCACCCCGGAGGCGAGCTACCCAGGGAGGAGGAGAAACACCCAAGGCAGTGCTGCAAAATCTCTTCTGATTCCCTCAGTTTCTGTATCTCAGGGATTCCCAAAGCACCTCTGTATAAATAGTAATAGATAATTCCCTTCCACCAGGCTTCTCTGTCCATGAGATTTTCCAGGCAAGGATACTGGAGTGGGTTGCCATTTCCTTCTCCAGGGGATCTTCCCAACCCCGAGATCAAACCCGGGTCTCCTGCACTGCAGGCAAATTCTTTACTGAATGAGCCACGAGGGAAGCCCTTTTTTTTTTTTAAGCTGGCCCAAATCACAGGTGTCCTTTTTTTAAAATGTGGGTGCGCACATGCTAAGTCGCTTCAGTCGTGTCCAACTCTTTGCGGCCCCGTGGACTGTAGCCCTCCAGTCTCCTCTGTCCGTGGGATTTCCCAGGCAGGAGCACTGGAGTGGGCAGCCATTCCCTTCTCCAGGGGACCTTCCCGACCCGGGGACTGAACCTTCACCTCCTTTGTCACCCGCGCTGGCAGATGGGTTCTTTACCACGAGCACCCCTCTAGCCAGTTCACCATAACATAGTTAGTTCAAGAGACACTCTTAAAACCGCTGTGAAGTGACCCACTTGGCAGAAATGCACCTGCCTGCTCTCTCTGCTGTCCCGCGTGCATTTAGTGGCTCGGAGAATCGCTGCGTCAGATCGTCCCTAGATGCAGGAGGGCGTCTAGCTGGGGCCCCTGCCTCAGGAGCTCGGGAGTTCTCTGCCGTCAGTGTCAGGGGCAGATGGCCCAGCACCCTCTCTCAGCAGGTCTGCAGACGCAGGCACGGAATGCAAGCTGGATGCCCACAGAGCGCGGGGAGAGTGCGGGGCAGCTCTGCACCAAGCAGGGAAAGCTGGGGGGCCGGCCGCCCGCGGGGTCGGGGTCCCCGGCACAGGCAGGAGGGCAGGGAGCAGAGCTGCGCCAGCGGGGCTGGCCCCACGAGGGCCTGCCTCTGAGGGGTCGCAGGCAGGACGCGCTGTGTGGCTGTTGGCTCCCAGCTGGAGCCTCCCTGGTGCAGTCAGAGGCAAGGAGACCCTCTGCCTCTTGACATTGGTGAGTGAAGGACGTGGTCGCCAGACCCGCTGTGAGCGGGGCGAGCGGGGCCCTCCCGGCAGCCGCCCGGTGGTGCGTGCGCCCCTGGGAGCCCAGCTCTGGGCGCTGCCCCTCCCGGCCCGGCGTCCCATGGCCCTCGCACGGCGGCGGCTCCCCCAGAGGCTGCTCTGTGTCAGCTCCTGCCTGCTCCCAGGCGTTGGACACCTCTGGAGTTGGCACCACGTGTGGAGCCCCTCTGCTGACACCCCTGGCGTGGCTGCTGTTCCCTGACTCACTACATCGGTACCTGGAACTCTTTCCCCCGGGTTCAGCTTCTTCAGAGATGACCACCCTCCCGCCCCAGCTTCCAGTCTGTGATGCAAATGTCTGGCTGCTGGTTTGGGGGGCACCGGGCAGATAGTGGATCACAATAAAGTGGAAAATTCTCAAAGAGATGGGAATACCAGACCACCTGACCTGCATCTTGAGAAATCTGTATGCAGGTCAGGAAGCAACAGTTAGAACTGGACATGGAACAACAGACTGGTTCCAAATAGGGAAAGGAGCATGTCAAGGCTGTATACGGTCACCCTGTTTATTTGACTTATATGCAGAGTACATCAGGAGAAACGCTGGGCTGGATGAAGCACAAGCTGGATCAAGATTGCTGGGAGAAATATCAGTGACCTCAGATATGCAGGTGACACCACCCTTATGGCAGAAAGTGAAGAAGAACTAAAGAGCTTTTTGATGAAAGTGAAAGAGGAGAGTGAAAAAGTTGGCTTAAAGCTTAACATTCAGGAAACTAAGATCATGGCATCCGGTCCCATCAGTTCATGGCAAATAGATGGAGAAACAGTGGAAACAGTGTCAGACTTTATTTTGGGGGGCTCCAAAATCACTGCAGATGGTAATTAAAAGATGCTCACTCCTTGGAGGAAAAATTATGACCAACCTAGACAGCATATTAAAGCAGAGACATTACTTTGCCGACTAAGGTCCGTCTAGTCAAGGCTATGGTTTTTCCAGTGGTCATGTATGGATGTGAGAGTTGGATTATAAAGAAAGTTGAGCACTGAAGAATTGCTGCTTTTGAGCTGTGGTGTTGGAGAAGACTCTTGAGAGTCCCTTGGACTGCAAGGAGATCCAACCAGTCCATCCTAAAGGAGATCACTCCTGAATATTCATTGGAGGGACTGATGTTGAAGCTGAAACTCCAATACTTCGGCCACCTGATACGAAGAGCTGACTCAATGGAAAAGACTCTGGTGCTGGGAAAGATTGAAGGCAGGAGGAGAAGGGGATGACAGAGGATGAAATGGTTGGATGGCATCAGTGACTCAGTGGACATGAATTTGAGTAAACTCCAGGAGTTGGTGATGGACAGGGAGGCCTGGTGTGCTGTGGTTCATGGGGTCCCAAAGAGTTGGACGCGACTGAATTGAACTGAACTGAGGTGGACAGCGGACAGGAGGTCCAGCACTCAGCAGGCAGCCTGTCGCTCCAGCTCCTGGCACCCCACCCTCTGCCACACCTAGCACCCCCGCGTGGGGACTGTGTAGGGTAACTTCCCTGGAAAGTCAGCTGCCCTGGGGCGTGGGCTGGGTACTGCTGGGAAGGTTGTATAAAGTCTACATGTGAACCTCACACCAATTCTGCTGCTCCGTCCTGCTCCCCGCCAGCCCTCACGGGACCTGTCGTAGCTGCCTCGGTTCTGCGGATCCAGCTCCAGTTTCTCTAGAGAGCTTTGCAGGACAGAAATCTCTCCCCCTTACCCACCTCCCACCAACCAGGACCAGTCGTCCTTTGGGGGAAGTTGACCCCGAGAGCGACCCCGAGTGGGCTGCGCGGCATAGCAGAGGGTGAGGGCAGATGCGGCAGCAGGCTGCATGCTGGGCCCCGTCTGTCCTGTTCCCCCAAACACCGGGCTATGGGAGCGGCTTGCTGTGAGGCCCCAGCAGTGGCTGCTGCAGAGGAGCCTGCAGAGGCCCAGCCCACGTCCTGGCGCTCAGTGAGTGGCCACAGAGGCAGATACCAGGGGCAAAGCCTCCGAGGCTGAGCGAGTCTCTGGAGAAGAACCAGGGAAGGGTGGCATGGGGGCTGCTGTGCCTCGGGAGAGAAATACAAGCACAGTGGACTCCCCGCCCACCATCAGCGACTTCACTTTGCTCAGTTAACCTGCGGTCAACCGTGGTCCGGAAATATTAAATGGAAAATCCTGGAAATAAGTAATTCATAGGTTCTGAACCGCACACTCTTCTGAGTGGAGAGGTAAGCTCATGCTGTCCTGGCACAGGTAGTCTCACCGTGCCTAGTTTACAAATTAAACTTTATCACAGATACGTCCGTATAGGAAAAACCATAGTGTGTGTGTGTTCGTGTGGCTGGGTATTAATACCGTCCCCAGTTTCGGGCACACAGCTGTCACCTCCCCTGTGGATAAGGGAAGAGCACTGTGTGGGTAGGCTAGCTTGAGCATTCGCAGTGGCCCGAAGGGCTTTGATTCTGGAGCCTCCTCCTTAGGTTTGAATCTCTGCTCCACCCTCACTAACTGTGTGACTTTGTACAAGTTACTGTTGTTGTTCTTGTTGCGTCCCTAAGTTGTGTCTGATTCTTTGTGACCCATGGACTGCAGCACACCAGGCTTCCCTTCACTATCTCCTGGACTTTGCTCAAGGTGGGTGATGCCATCCAACCATCTCATCCTCTGTCGCCCCCTTCTCCTCCTGCCCTCGATCTTTCCCAGCATCAGAGTCTTTTCCAGTGAGTTGGCTCTTCACATCAGGTGGCTGAAGGATTGGAGCTCCAGCAGCAGTCCTTCCAACAAATATTCAGGGTTGGTCTCTAAAGGAGACCTTTAGGGTGGACTGGTTTGATTCCATCTTTGTCCAAGGGACTCTCAAGTTGCTTAACCTCTGTGCCTCAGTTTCTAGTAATAGTGCCTGGCTCCCAAGATGTTGCAAGGATTATTTAGCAGTTGTAAATTGTCAAGTTGAACAGTGCCAGCCTATAATAAACATCATGCCAGTACTTTTTAAACAGAAACGCCTGGACTGTTGCTTGTACCATTTGTGACTGAGCTGGGGAGCAAAGCCAGAATTTAGTTGAGCAGGAACATAAGGCTGTGAGGTCCAGTCACAGTTAGTGGGACTACAACTGGTGAAATAGGAGTCTGGAAGCAGATTGAACCCCTGGGAATGGGTTTGAATGATGGAGATGCCAGCGCTCCAGATACTGGAAGGGAGCAATTGCAGAATCCATGTCACGTGGAGCAAGCCGTGGTGCAGACGTGAGGGGAGGCTGACTTGGCGGTAGCTGCTCGTTCCAAAGCTCCCCCAAGCCCATTGGTCAGGAGCCCAAAGCAGCAGAATCTTCCAGGTCCTACTAATGGGGAACGGCTGCTGGTGTGACCCCTGCCTGGCCTTCATTCCTTCAGGCCCCAGCCCAGAGCTGAGTGGAATGATGCCGGAAGCTCCCCCCAGGGAGAGGGGATGGGAACCTGGGCAAGGTGGGGCCTCATGCCCAGCGCCCTTTTCGCTGAAGGAAGCCTCTGGTTCTCTGTCTTTGAAAGAGGATTGATTTTGAACTAGACCTTGATCAAGGGGGCTGAATGCAGGATGTGCTCTGGGGATGCAGTTCAATCCGGGAGCCTTCAGCCACACATGGAAGAAAGCTTCCAGATCCCCGGCATTGCTTGGAATCCAGCACGGACCCCAGACCAGGGTCCACGCTGTCCTGGACGCCCCCTCCCACCCCTAGTGGCCACACCCTGACCTGCGGCTGCCTGCTGGTGTGGGCATCCTGTTTGTCTCGGCCAGAGACAGAGCCCCCAGTAGGGCTTGCATAAGTGTTCCTGCCTCCCTTTCCTGCGTTCTTTTTCCCGTTCTTCTTCAGTCATTTCTAGTGAACTCTGGAATTAATTTTTAAATTTCCCAAAATGTCTGTTCTTGAAGGTACGCAGTGTATCGTGTACATCTTTATGTTCACTGTGCCCCTGCCAAGCAGGCTCTGCACAGAACTGAACTTTACTCGCTGACAAATACACAGGTCACACAGAACAGCACTTTCATGCTGGCACTTTCTTTCTCACTGAAGGTGTCTCATCATGGACCTGAGTATCTCTACTCTCTCTTCCATCCACTCACCCACCCACCCATCCATCCACTCACCCACCCACCCATCCATCCACTCACCCACCCACCCATGTCCCCCTCACACATGATGTGCTTCCAGCTTCTTGAAAGGCAGAGGTGGACACAATTTGTATTTTGACCTCACAGAAACTTTTTTCATTATATCCTAGGAGGCCCCCGTGTTTGAGGCAAAGAGTGCCAGATGGGGAGTTCTCCAACCTGAGGGCCCCCCTGTTTCCCAACCAATAAATGGTATGACCCTCCTGGGGCTTAGCTGGAAAAGAGATAATGCTATACCTAATAATAATCTTTAGCTCTTTTTCATCCCCTAATTTTTCTCCAGGTAAACCAAAGGCAGGAAGACCTGATGACACAGAAAACCCCTTACCCCCTTTATTCTGGCAAGATGCACCCCCAGCGCCCACAGCCATCTGAAGGGACTCCCCCGACCCCAGCCCTCATCCCTCCACACCAGCCAGCCTCCCTTCAGGCCGCTGTGGGCAGCCAAACCAAGGATGACGAGTTTGCAAACTTGCTGCTGTGGATAAAATCCACNAGCCCACCCGCCTGCCCACCCATCCGTCCTCTGTGGTTCTCTGTGCATCTCACTGTGAGCTCATTTACTTAACATCAGTGCCATCGCTGACTCTTGCCCAGGCTCATTCTCTGCAACTTCTAACACATATAGCAGCCTAGCTTTTAACATAGAAAGCTTAATGAATACATGTTATTTGTAGCTTCAACACAATGAAATGTTAACATTGTACTAATTCAAGGTTTTTTTTTAACATGGGAAAGAAAAAGATTCATTTCACGGTGATACACAGAATTGTGTGGGTGATTAAAAAAAAAGTTCAAAGGATTCCAGAATCTTCCAAATGGGATGATAATAAAATTGTCACTAAGAAGAGTGACATGCTGTTATGAGAAATATCTACCCAAATGTCCCTTTTTAAAGAGTTACTGTAACATGTAAGGGTTATAAGTTCAGTATTTTAGTCTGTTTCTGTAAAAGACAAATAACACATTTCTAAATTTGAAGGCAACCCCTCCACTATTACAAGATCCTGTAAATGATTCATTTACTTAGCTTTAAACCATGTTTTCTTATATCCCTCTGAAAAGACATGGTCATTATTAATCAGCAGCAGCACCTAAAATATATTTTCTAATGGACAGAAAAGCTGTGTATTTGAAGCTCTCCCTGCTCCATAAAGAAAAGCACGCCCAGCCACTGGCACGGCCAGGCCTGAACATCCACCCAGCGGTGGTCACGGTGGGTGGAGAGGGGTTCCTGGGCCGCGGATGGCCCTCCGGCCCCGCTCTCGGCGGACTGTGCCCAGAGCCTGGAGCCTCCGTCCCTGCAGCCCCACATCCTTCGAGGCTGTCAGCTCTATGGCTGTTCTCGGCAACTTGTTTTTTTCTTTAGATTTGGGAAGCTATAAATTGCATCTTTTCTAACCTTCCGCTCCTCTGCCACTTAGCTATTGGAAGTGAGATTTAAAGAACAAGTGGGGTGTCAGCTTTCAGAACACTGAGTCCGTAATGGCTGTGCAGTGCAGCTCTTCTGGAATCGCAGGAAGGGATGGGCTGAGCCTGGGTTGGGGGTGAGGGTTGGGGAACAGCGTTTTTGCACAGTTGCAGTCACCGTGGAAAACGTACCCAGGTCTGCCTAATCCTGATTAGGACTGCCCCCTACCCCTTAAAAGGGGCCCCTGGGAACAGGACCTTCCCTGCCCCCTCTCTGCGGAGCCCTCCCCTCCTCTGCTTGTGAAGCCCTCTTGCTCCGAGGGTGTCCCCCAACGCCTTTGTTTGGGAGCACCGTCTGGTTTTGAATAAACACACCATCTTTATAAAAGTACTTCAATATGTTCGCTGAGTTCATTTGACATCTTAAAATTTTTGCCTCCATTTTTAAAAATATATAAATTATTTTATATATACAGAAACAGTTTGCAAGAGAGCGTCCTGAACGCCTGAGCTGCCTGGCTCCAGCCGAGGGTGAGGAGCATTGTCTGAGCACGTGCCGGCCCTTCCTGCTTCTCCAGCCCTCAAGCTGCACACAGCATCCTGGATCTTGAATTTCACGTTCCTGTTTTAGCTGCTGCTACATTTTAATTTTAGTATGATTTTTCCAAAAAAGAAAAAAAATTCAATATATCAAATGTATCTCAGTACAGCTGGGGATTTTAAAAATAAAGGCTAAGTTATCAAAGCAAGAAAATAACGCCCGGCGGGGGACCAGCTCTGGGGACACCCAGCATGCCCCCACGCCCGCCCGCATTTCAGAAGTGGACGCTGTCCTCTGCCCGCGTGGCCGGCCTGGAAGGCATCTGCCTGGGATCCTCTGTCTGTTGCCTGCATGAACTCTTGGCCGCTTAATTTGTCCTTTAAGCAAAGATTAATCGGCTTCCTATAACAGGTTACGACAGTTGTTGCTGTTGCCGTCACTGTTAACCGTTCAGGATGAGCCCTGCCAGGGACTCTGCCGGGCGCCATGCCTGCGCCCCCTTTCCTCCCTGCTGCGGCTGTCCCGTGGGGCATCCTCGTTCGTCTCCTCACGTGGGTGATGGAGCTGCCGTGAGGTCAGGCAGCTTGTCCAAGTCTGGCGGTCACTGCTGCCTCCAGCACCGCCAGCCACGCGATGCCCTCTCGGCACACAAGGTGGGGCTTAGCAGCCGGGACTCAGCCGGCTCAGTCCTCTGTTGCACGTCAGTGGACAGTGCTCTGACTGTGATCATTTTTTTTTTTTTCCCGTTCAGGAGCGTTGGGTATATGTGTCTTATAAACTGATGCCATCTCATATGCCAGGCCAAATAAAACTTGGCTCTCCGTGTACAGCTGGCACCTCCCTTGGTGCTGCTTGAAGGGGTCATGTCAAGGCTTATAGATCGTTGTGTGAGTTTATGACAGAGGGGGAGTTCGAGGGCCTAGGAACAGAACTCCTTCAGAAATGGGACCCGAGAGGACTGTGGGGTCTGCAAAGAGCAAGAGGAGGGGGACAGCTGACTGGGACATCTTCCTTGTGTCCCTCTCCGAAGCTGGCTTTCTTTCCCTCCTCTTATTTATTATGAAAAGTTGTTGCTGTTCAGTCACTAAGTCGTGCCCACCTCTTTTCAACCCCATGGACTGCAGCAGGCCAGGCCTCCCTGTCCTTCACCAGCTCCCGGGGTTTACTCAAACCCATGTCCATCGAGTCTTGATGCCATCCAACCATCTCATCCTCTGTTGTCTCCTTCTCCTCCCGCCTTCAATCTTTCGCACATTCAAGGTCTTTTCCAATGAGTCAGTTCTTTGCATCAGGTAGCCAAAGTATTGGAGCTTCAACTTTAGCATCAGTCCTTCCAATGAATATTCAGAGTTGATTTCCTTTAGGATTAACTGTTTTGAACTCCATGAAAAGTTAAATTACATTAAATTGGAAAGTGACGCTAATATGTTACAACCCATCATATTAGATTGAGAGCCGAAATCTAACCACACACATGTCTTCTCTGAAGCATCACTCTGACAAATAGTCCGTGTTCTCCCCATGTGATACAGTTACAGGGTAAAGTTGCAAGAGTGGTGTGTACCCATCTGTGTTCTTCCCTGAGTCAGGTAGTAAAGTTGACTGATTATACTCGGAATAATATCAGCAAGGATGATAAATCTAACTTTAGATGTCATAAAATGTGTTTCTGGGAAGGTGATGATTCATGATCAAGTGCACACACAGACATCACGAGAGCGCTAAGAAATAGAAGTCATAACCTCTGGCTCCAAAAATCACGGACTTTCTGTGAACTCAGCCAGCCTTCCTCTGGAAACCGGTAAAATGGAGCTTGACAAGTGTGTGCCCCCTTTTTTCCTTCTCCATGCCTCTCGATTTTCTTGGAGGTATATGTTCTGCTTCTTGTGATGTTTTGGAGGTAAATTTTAAAAAAAAGATTAAAGGAATAGAAAATAGTTCTGTAAAATGAAAGGGAGGTTCGAGTGCGTATAGGCTCATAACGGGAAAACCAATGAGGTCTTTAAGTATGAGTGAATGGGATGCCTGGAGAGTTTGTGCCAGAGCCCACAGATGGCCAGGTGAAACGGAAGAGGCTTGACTAGAGAGGGAGAGGCTTTCTTGGCCGAGAAAGAGAAGTTCTTAATTAAGAAGGTGACAAGACGTAGAGGTGGGTCTCCTGTGCAGGCTGCTCTCGCTCCCCGCCTCCCCGCAGAAGCAAAGCTCCCTCCACAGACTCCGTGCTTTTCTGCCTCCCGTCCTGGGCGGCACGGGCCCCTGCATCCCTGTCTCCTTCTTCCGTGGGCCCTGCCTGCTGTAAACATCCCGGGTACAACCGCTTCTCACCGTCTCCCCACGACCACCACAGCCTCCCAGTGACCCCTGAGGTCCAGCGCGTGGGTTCCCTGTGCCCCTCTGACCCTGATAAAGACACTAACCATTGCTTTTGCAATGACAACTTTGCTGTTGACAATGCCGAACTTTTTTCAAATACGCGTTCTTCCGTTTTCATTCTTAAATGAATTTTATGTTTGTTTTCTACATTTGGGCAGTTTGCCTTTCAGTCTTCTTGATTTTTTGGTATAACATTCTAAATGTTGTGTGGTCCAGTCAGTGCCCCTTTTCTGCTCTGGGAGCCCATCCAGGATCCTGCATTTTGGGATTTACCCATCACATTCCCTTAATCTCCTGCAACATTTGACAGTTTCTCCATCTTTCCTTTTCTTTCGACTTTTACACCCTTGAAGAGCACTGATTACTTGCTCTTCAAAGTGTCCCCAAATTTCGGCTTGTCAGATGTTTTCTCATAATTAGGTTGGGGTTATTTGTTCAGTTGCTCAGTCGTTCTGACTCTTTGCAAACCCATGGACTGCAGCACATCAGACTTCCTTGTCCTTCACCATCTCCCAGAGCTTGCTCAGACTCCTATCCATTGACTCTGTGATGCCATCCAACCATCTCATCCTCTGGTGCCCTCTTCTCCTCCTACCCTGTTTTTCCCAACATCAGGGTCTTTTCCAATGAGTCGGATCAGGTGGCCAAAGTATTGGGACTTCAGCTTCAAGATCGGCCCTTCCAATGACTATTCAGGGTTGATTCCCTTTAGAATTGACTGGTTTGATCTTGCAGTCCAAGGGACTCTCAAGAGTCTTCTCCAACACCACAGTTCAAAAGCATCAGTTCTTTGATGTTCAGCCTTCTTTATGGTCCAACTCTCACATTCATGCATGGCTACTGGAAAAACCATAGCTTCGACTAGAGGAACCTTTGCTGGCAAAGTAATGTCTCTGCTTTTTAATACGCTGTCTAGATTTGTCATCACTCTTCTTCCAAGGAGCAAACTTCTTTTAAGTTCACGGCTGCAGTCACCATCCACAGTGATTTTGGAGCCCTAGAAAATAAAATCTGTCACTGTTCCCATTGTTCCCCATCTGTCTGCCATGAAGTGATGGGACTGAATGCCATAATCTTCGTTTTTTGAATGTTGAATTTTAAGCCACCTTTCTCCGTCATCAAGAGGCTCTTTAGTTCCTCTTCACTTTCTGGCATAAAGGTGGTATCATCTGCATATCTGAGGTTATTGTTATTTCTCCCGGCAATCTTGATTCCAGTTTGTGCTTCATCCAGCCCGGCATTTCACACAATGTACTCTGTATATAATTTAAATAAGCAGGGTAAGAATATTCAACCTTGACGTACTCCTTTCCCAGTTGGAACCAGACCATTGCTCCATGTCTGGTTCTAACTCTTGCTTCTTGACCTGCCTACAGGTTCCTCGTGAGCATGGCCCTGCCCAGCAGAGCAAGGGTGGGGTTGCAGATCTGGGGATAAAGGACCAGGGCGGTGAGCTCCTCCTCATCTGGCCACGCCTTGTGACATCAGCATCAGTTGTTGCTGGTGACATTGGTCTCGGTCAGCAGCCTGAGGTGGTGTCAGCGAGTCTGTCCACTAAGTTAGACTCGCAGAGCTGTCGTTGTCAGAATTCTTGGCTCTCCTTGAGCTAACCACCTTTAACTTCCTTTTTGTATCAACTGATCCCTTTGTTCTTAACGAACTGAAATGTCCCAAATGCAGATGCTTGCATAATGAAATCACTTCACTGTTATACCCAAAAGCACACGTAAACTGGTCACACCAACCTGACAGATTTTGAGCAAAGAAAGACAGAGATGCAGAAGATAATATCAAGCACATGACTATCTCATTTATGAGACATTATTAGTAATTAGCTATTTCACATAATATGGTTTTTCTTTAATAGCTGAAAGTGATATTTTATTACTATAACCTTTTTTATTTTTACTTTAATGAAAACTTTTTTAGAACGTGACTGCTTTTATTTTAGAGCATAGGGCATGTAATTCACTTTCTTCTCAAAGTCACTTCAAGGTTATAATTAAAAGCATTAACTCCTGTTCCCTGACCCTTACAGGCTACTGAGTTGTTTAATCCTTCTTGGTAAAATTCAGTGACTGGCCTCAGCTCTGCGTTTTGAGTCCTTACAGCTGCATTTAAATAGCTTATTTATTGCCATTGCAGACTGTCGGTATCTCCGTCTCTGTCATCCTCCTCTCTCAGCCCTGAGGCTCTGGCCCCTGAGTTTGACCAAAGGAGCAAGGGTGACCTTGCAGCACTAAGATGTGCAGCCTTGCCCTGAGGAGGGCTCCTGAGTGAGGAAGGTCCGGGAAGGGCCAGGGGCCAGGGCCGCCCCCACTGCATCTCCTGACCCGGCTCCCTGCCGCGTCTGCTCCAGCCTCCACGGCTTCCTCTGACATGTGAGAACACCCTACACCTGTCCTGTCCCGGGGCTCCGCATGTGGCGTCCACATCTAGCACTTCGGACCTGTTCTGTCATTCCATCCTCAAACCCCAACTTGCATCCCCCTTGGAAACTCCGGGTGTAACATTCCGCTGGCCAACTGGTAAGCTCCAGGAGAGCAAAACAGCTTGTTGGTTTTGGTTTCCAAGTTGTTGTCTTTCCATAGAATGAGTTGGAAGTGTTCCTTCTTTTTCTTTTCTCTGGCATAGGTTTACCCCTGTTGTTTAAAATGTTTTATTTTGAAATAACTATATACTCCCAGGCAGTTGCAACATCATTCAGAGAGGTCCCATGCACCTTTCACCCATAGGTTATGTTTTACAGTGACTATGGTGCACTGTCAAAACGGGGAGGCTGAGCTGCTGTGATGTGAGTGTAGCTCCGTGTCCTGTACCACGCATGTAATTTCCCAGGAGACTGAGCTTGCTGTGGTGTGCGTGTTGCTCCATGTCCTGTATCCCGTGTGTGGTTTCCCAGGAGACTAGCTTGCTGTGGTGTGCGTGTCGCTCTGTGTCCTGTATCACGCATGTGGTTCACCAGGAGACTGAGCTTGCTGTGGTGTGCGTGTCGCTCCGTGTCCTGTATCGCGTGTGGTTCACCAGGAGACTGAGCTTGCTGTGGTGTGCGTGTCGCTCTGTGTCCTGTATCCCACGTGTGGTTTCCCAGGAGACTAGCTTGCTGTGGTGTGCATACCGCTCTGTGTGTGGTGTGCGTGCCGCTCCGTGTCCTGTATCCCACATGTGGTTTCCCAGGAGACTAGTTTGCTGTGGTGTGTGTGCCGCTCTGTGTGTGGTGTGCGTGCCGCTCCGTGTCCTGTATCCCGCGTGTGGTTTCCCAGGAGACTAGCTTGCTGTGGTGTGCGTGTCGCTCCGTGTCCTGTATCATGTGTGTGGTTCACCAGGAGACTGAGCTTGCTGTGGTGTGCGTGCCGCTCTGTGTGTGGTGTGCGTGCCGCTCCGTGTCCTGTAGCACGTGTGGTTCACCAGGAGACTAGCTTGCTGTGGTGTGCATGTCGCTCCGTGTCCTGTATCGCGTGTGGTTTCCCAGGAGACTAGCTTGCTGTGGTGTGCGTGTCGCTCCGTGTCCTGTATCATGCGTGTGGTTCACCAGGAGACTGAGCTTGCTGTGGTGTGCGTGCCGCTCTGTGTGTGGTGTGCGTGCCGCTCCGTGTCCTGTATCACACGTGTGGTTCACCAGGAGACTAGCTTGCTGTGGTGTGCGTGCTGCTCCGTGTCCGCTTGTCACGTGTGTGGCTTCGAGTCGCCGCCTCTGCTGTCGAGCTGCAGAGCTGCCCCCTCTCCACAAAGGCCTCTCTAGTGTTGCCCCCATATGGTCACACCTGCCTCCCACCCGCAGCATCCCTGCAGCCCACCACTCACCCGTCCTCCCTTGCTAAAGGTTCGGCTTTTCTGGAATGTCATGTAAGTGGAATCATAGCCTGTGACTTTTTGAGACTGGCTTGTTCACTCAGCGCAATGCCCTTGAGGTCCATCCCAGTGGTGTGCATCGGGCGGTAGTCCCTTTCTGTTGCTGTGGAGTTCCCCTTAGTTTGGCAGCAGCAAAGTTTGTTTAACTCTTCACTGTTGAGAGATACTCAGGTTGTTCTCAGAATTTGGCAATTCCAAATAAAGCTACTATGAACATTTGTTCACAGATTTTTGTGTAAACTTAAATTTTGATTCCCTGG
This sequence comes from Litocranius walleri, assembly GCA_006410535.1. NCBI lineage: Eukaryota > Metazoa > Chordata > Mammalia > Artiodactyla > Bovidae > Litocranius > Litocranius walleri. The sequence goes on from SJYG01000203.1 coordinate 1,418,349, forward strand.
GGAAAATGTCCAAGGCTCTCCTTGCTGGGTCAAATGGTGAGTATATTTGTGTTTAGCTTTTTTAAGAAACTGACACCCAGTTTTCCAGAGTGGCTGTACCATTCTACCTTCCCACCGGGAGTAAGAGGGAGGTGCAGTTTCTCTACCATTTCCAGATTCTAGCCGTTTTCATAAGTGTGTGTTACTATCTCACCATGGTTAGTCAGGGCTATGGTTCTTCCTGTGGTCATGTATGGATGCGAGAGTTGGACTGTGAAGAAGGCCGAGCGCCGAAGAATTGATGCTTTTGAGCTGTGGTGTTGGAGAAGACTCTTGAGAGTCCCTTGGACTGCAAGGAGATCCAACCAGTCCATTCTGAAGGAGATCAGCCCTGGGATTTCTTTGGAGGGAATGATGCTAAAGCTGAAGCTCCAGTACTCTGGCCACCTCCTGCGAAGAGTTGACTCATTGGAAAAGACTCTGATGCTGGGAGGGACTGGGGGCAGGAGGAGAAGGGGATAGCAGAGGATGAGGTGGCTGGGTGGCATCACGGCCTCGATGGGCGTGAGTCTGGGTGAACTCCGGGAGCTGGTGATGGGCGGGGAGGCCTGGCGCGCTGCGGTTCATGGGGTCGCAGAGAGTCGGACATGCCTGGGCGGCTGCACTGAGCTGCACTGCGGTCTCGATTTGCGTCCCCTTCGTGGCGAGTGATGCGGAGTGCCTCTCCATGCGCTCATTTGCCATC
>SJYG01000203.1:1429705-1507587 GCA_006410535.1 Litocranius walleri
GCTGACGGCCAAGGACCGCCAGTGGCTCCTGGGGGTTATCTTTTCTGAAATGGAGAATTCTTGCCCTGCCCACCACCGGGAGGGTCAGGTGGAGACCGAAGCCGCAGAGAGCTGCCCCTGCTAGGCACTCTTCTTCTGTGGAGATGCAGCGCCTCCTCTGTCGGGAGTGCCCACTGCTAAGGGCACTGGCCAGTGGCAGCCCCCTGAGCTCAGAGCCAGTGGCTGGTGTGCAGCCCTTCAGCTTCTTTTCTTTATGGGTCCAACACTCTGGTTTCCTGATTAAAGCACATTATTTCACCCATACACGACCAGGTGCTTTCATTTTTTTCTTATTTTCTTTATCACTATTCCAATACTTTGGCCACCTGATGCGAAGTGCCAACTCACTGGAAAAGACCCCAGTGCTAGAAAAGATTGAGGGCAGAAGAAGAGGAAGAGATGGTTGGGTGGCATCATCGACTCAGTGGACGTGATTCTGAGCAAACTTCAGGAGACAGTGGAGGTCAGGGAAGTTCTGTAGTCCATGGGATCACAAAGAGTCAGACACGACTGAGTGACTGACCAGCAGCAGCAGCAACATTGGAATTCGAATTATAAGATGTCGTTTTGAAGTGCAGAATTAAATTGGGAAAGACTAAGGAAATAATTTTACATAAAGTCATACAGTTATTTTAATAAAGTTAAGAGAAAGGAAAATCTCTGGCCTAATGCTGTAGTTTTCCTATTAAACTCAATGTAAGTTTTAAATTAGCACTTTGGAATTCCATTGTAGCGGAAGCTACGTAGGTTGCAATATGGGGAATTATTGAACTTTGCCAATTGCTTATCATACCCTGCCTTCATTTTGAGATTCTTTTTTTCTTTTGACAACAAAAGTGATATTTACTATGGAAAATATTTTTAAAAAACAAAAATCAAAAGCAAATAACTTGGAATCTTTTTACTCAGAGCTAGCCACTGACTGTTAGGGCCTCCCGGGTGGCGCTAGCGGTAAAGAACCTGCCTGCAGCACAGGAGGCGCAAGAGATGCAGGCCCAGTCCTGGGCCAGGAGGCTCCCCGGAGGAGGGCGCGGCCACCCACTCCAGTACTCACGCCTGGAGAGTCCCACGGACAGAGGGGCCTGGCGGGCTGCCATCCACAGGGCTGCAAGGAGTCAGACACAACTTAGCCCAGCACGCAAGACAGCCACTGTTACATTTCACATCTACACATAGGTAGGCTGATGTATGGGGTTATTTTCCTATGCACAGAAGATACACATGCTTTAGGTTTTGTTTTGTTTTTTTTCACCCTCGGTTCAGTTCAGCTCAGTTGCTCAGTTGTGTCCGACTCTTTGTGACCCCATGGACGGCAGCACGCCAGGTTTCCCTGTCTATCATCAACTCCCAGAGCTTGCTCAAACTCATGTCCATCGAGTTGGTGATGCCATCCAACCATCTCATCCTCTGTCATCTCCCTCTCCTCCTGCCTTCAGTCTTTCTCAATATCAGGGTCATTCCCAGTGAATCAGCTCTTCACATCAGGCGGCCCAAGTATTGGTATTTCAGCTTCAGCATCAGTTCTTCCAATGAATATTCAGGGTTGATTTCTTTTACGATGGATTGGTTGGATCTCCTTGCAGTCCAAGGGATTCTCAAGAATCTTCTCCAACACCACAGTTCAAAACCATCAGTTCTTCGGCGCCCAGCTTTCTTTATAGTCCAGCTCACATCCATAAATGACTACTGGAGAAACCATAGCTTTGACTAGACAGACCTTTGTAGGCAAAGTAATGTCTCTGCTTTAATACGCTGTCTAGGTTGGTCATAGCTTTTCTTCCAAGGAGCAAGCGTCTTTTAATTTCATGGCTACAGTCACCATCTGCAGTGATTTTGGAGCCCAAGAAAAGAAAGTCTGTCACTGTTTCCATCGTTTCCCCATCTATTTGCCATGAAGTGATGGGCCTAGATGCCATGATCTTTGTGTTTGGATGTTGAGTTTTAGCCAGCTTTTTCACTCTTGCCTGCTGTTATATGAGCTGAGTCTATGTCAGAATGTGCTTCATTTCTAGAAGCAGAAACCCTTACTTACTGTGTTTAAGCACGAATGGCGAACATGACCTCGTGAAGTGGGAGGTCCAGGGACAGGAGGCTGCAGGACGGTTCACTGGCCCCACCAGGGCCTCAAGGTCAAGGACACAGGTGCTGTCCATCCTCTCTGTCCTGCCATCACACGTCAGCCTCGGGCTAAGGTTGTTCCCGTCGCGGCCATAAAATCGTCACCATGAGCATCTGTCTGGGGCAGCAGGCTTCCTTGTTCGCACCCAGTGGTGGGAGAAAAAGCCTGACCCCCAGCCAAGGGATGGACACCCTGCCCGATGAGCTGGTGCACTAACTCAGGTGTGGCCACCCCAGACCAGTGACGGCCCAGGCCCACGGCCCAGCCCGGCTGGCCAGAGCCTGGTCTCCTGTGCCCCTCGCTGGCGGGAGGGACTGGAGAGCACCGCTGGCACAGGCCAGTCTGTGTGGCGTGGCCCTCTCAGCACAGGGTGCTGCCCCGGGGCGGGCTGTGAGGAGACGCCGGCCGTCAGCCCACCTGGGGACCTCACGTCACCACTGAGTATTTTATGAACAAGTGTAAGAGTCGTATTAAAGGGTCACGTCGGTCACTTTCTCAACATTACATTCAGGCTGTGGGCTACTTGCTCGATTCTCACAGTCCCGGCCTTCCTCCTGACTTGTTCACATGCTCCCGCCCCTTGGGGTTGGAAGGGCGGCCACCGGCAGCCCCCAGGGCAGCCCCCAGGGCAGCCGAGGTCTGACCGCCCCGCGCAGTCCTTCCGCTGGCCTCACGGGGAGCTCGGGTCCCCCGGCAGCTCCTCACTGCCTTGAACAAAGCCGGGGTGGCGAGCCTGCTGCTGGGAGCAGGGCTGGCTTCACTCCTCATCATGTGGCTGCCTGGGGAAGCTTGGGCACCACCCCAAATTCAGGGTCTCCCAGGAAAGAGGACCCAGAGCATGGATGCCTGGTACCTGCTCCACTGTCTTTAAAGATGGTCTTCTTCTTAAGCATTACAACCGTCACCAGAGTTGTGAATGAGTTGAATGTTGTTATATATTTTAGTTTTCATTTAAAAATCAGTTCCTTTTGTATAAGTGCTCCATTCAGAAAGAGTTTAATAGGCTTCTGGGGAGAAAGTCTGTCACTGTTTCCATCGTTTCCCCATCTATTTGCCATGAAGTGATGGGCCTAGATGCCATGATCTTTGTGTTTGGATGTTGAGTTTTAGCCAGCTTTTTCACTCTTGCCTGCTGTTATATGAGCTGAGTCTATGTCAGAATGTGCTTCATTTCTAGAAGCAGAAACCCTTACTTACTGTGTTTAAGCACGAATGGCGAACATGACCTCGTGAAGTGGGAGGTCCAGGGACAGGAGGCTGCAGGACGGTTCACTGGCCCCACCAGGGCCTCAAGGTCAAGGACACAGGTGCTGTCCATCCTCTCTGTCCTGCCATCACACGTCAGCCTCGGGCTAAGGTTGTTCCCGTCGCGGCCATAAAATCGTCACCATGAGCATCTGTCTGGGGCAGCAGGCTTCCTTGTTCGCACCCAGTGGTGGGAGAAAAAGCCTGACCCCCAGCCAAGGGATGGACACCCTGCCCGATGAGCTGGTGCACTAACTCAGGTGTGGCCACCCCAGACCAGTGACGGCCCAGGCCCACGGCCCAGCCCGGCTGGCCAGAGCCTGGTCTCCTGTGCCCCTCGCTGGCGGGAGGGACTGGAGAGCACCGCTGGCACAGGCCAGTCTGTGTGGCGTGGCCCTCTCAGCACAGGGTGCTGCCCCGGGGCGGGCTGTGAGGAGACGCCGGCCGTCAGCCCACCTGGGGACCTCACGTCACCACTGAGTATTTTATGAACAAGTGTAAGAGTCGTATTAAAGGGTCACGTCGGTCACTTTCTCAACATTACATTCAGGCTGTGGGCTACTTGCTCGATTCTCACAGTCCCGGCCTTCCTCCTGACTTGTTCACATGCTCCCGCCCCTTGGGGTTGGAAGGGCGGCCACCGGCAGCCCCCAGGGCAGCCCCCAGGGCAGCCGAGGTCTGACCGCCCCGCGCAGTCCTTCCGCTGGCCTCACGGGGAGCTCGGGTCCCCCGGCAGCTCCTCACTGCCTTGAACAAAGCCGGGGTGGCGAGCCTGCTGCTGGGAGCAGGGCTGGCTTCACTCCTCATCATGTGGCTGCCTGGGGAAGCTTGGGCACCACCCCAAATTCAGGGTCTCCCAGGAAAGAGGACCCAGAGCATGGATGCCTGGTACCTGCTCCACTGTCTTTAAAGATGGTCTTCTTCTTAAGCATTACAACCGTCACCAGAGTTGTGAATGAGTTGAATGTTGTTATATATTTTAGTTTTCATTTAAAAATCAGTTCCTTTTGTATAAGTGCTCCATTCAGAAAGAGTTTAATAGGCTTCTGGGGATAAAGTCTTCTGGGGAACTGACCCTTATTAATATAATATTCTGTAAAGTTTGGGAATTTTTGTGGTGTTCTTTTTGGCAATAGATAGATTTCTCTTCACAAGTTTTGACTTTACTAGAGAAATTTAAGGCTAGAAGAAAAAATGAGCTTATAGATATAAATTATAATAGATGTAAACTTTAATATTTCTATTACTTATGTACTTTTTTATTTTCAGTACCCTTGAAACAGTGTCATAAATAATATAGAGAATTAGTGGATATATTTTGGAGAATAATTCTGAGGAATAATAGGCATATTTGAAATTACTATTGCAAAAATCAGATGTTAAAGAAAAAAAGTTATGATATATTCAGTTTTTAAATTGTACTATTAAATGTGAAACTTCATGTGTAATAAATAATTCGTATTTAATTTTAGGTGCCAGTGTAACATATACTAAAATAAAATGGAACAATTTCCATGGTTCTGTAAAGGAATCTATAAAGGAGTTATAAATAATTATAGTAAAGCTTTTGTGAAATATTTTTATGGGACTAAAAATTGAAAACTTCTTAATAGGGAAATTTTCTTAAATGAGAAATGGGGTAAGTTAGTCACAGAGACCTCAAATCTAATATATCCTATGGGAACCCTGAATAAGCAATAACTTCTTAAGATAATCTTAAAAAGTGTCTGAAAATCAAGAGATTTCAAGAAAGGTTTTTGGAGGTAGCAGGAAGAAAAAGATGATTGTTATGTTAAAATTTCTCATGGGAAGTTATTTATCTGCATGTTTTTTGATGTTACTGGAATAGAGATCTCAGCTTACCTGAACCTGGAAGGGCTGTGACTATGTAGGATTAAAAGCAAACAAATAAAACTGTTCACCATAGAGTCACACAGTTGTGGGAGACGACACGATCCAGTCCAGTGTCCCAGGACTCCTCTCGTGTTTTGAACATGAGGGCGTGGGCTGGAGGACATTCGGTGCTCAGACTGTGAAGAAAGTGCTCTTCAGCAGTCAAGGAAAAGATCACTTACCTTTGTTTTTTTGTTTTTTTAACACAGAGTCTGACCGCCTCCCAACCTCCTTAAGTAGTAAAAAGAACACAGAACTATAACATGGACAAAGCAAGCCCATTTAATGAAAGGTTGCTCGGATTTATGGAATTTTTGTCTTTGTTGCTTTTCTTCTCCTTCTTTTAAATAAGTAAGGGTGAGAGTCTGTGTATGGGGTGTGGCCGGCAGAGCATAGCCTATACGTGAGAAGACTGAGTCCCCCTCTGGTATCGTCACCTTGCAGTGTTAGCTCGATTGCTGTTTTCAGTCTTCCAGTCATGTCTGACTCTTTTTGACCCCATGGACTGTAGTACTCCAAGCTTCCCTGTCCTTCACCATCTCTAAGAGCTTCCAAACTCATCTCCCAAACTCATGTCCATTGAATCAGTAATGCCATCTAACCATCTCATCCTCTGTTGTCCCCTCCTCCTGCCTTCAATCTTTCCAAGCATCAAGGTCTTTTCCAGTGAGTTGGCTCTTTGCATCAGGTGGCTGAAGTATTGGAGCTTCAACTTCAGCATCAGGCCTTCCAATGAATATTCAGGATTAGTTTCCTTTAGGATGGACTAGTTTGATCTCCTTGCAGTCCAAGGGACTCTCAAGAGTCTTCTTCATCACCCCACTTTGAAAGTATCAGTTCTTCGGGGCTCAGCCTTCTTTGTGGTCCAACTCTCACATCCGTACATGACTACAGAAAAACCTTGGCTTTGACGAGACGGACCTTTTTCGGCAAAGTGATGCCTCTGTGTTACCTTGGACAAGCAACGTAACCTGTCTGATCCTTGGTTTTCTCATTTCTGAAGAGAAGGTGTGCGGGTCAGATGTGTCCCAGTGGTTCCTTTGCACCATAGGATTGGAGTGTATGAGGACTCAGGGACGACAGCCTAGAATGTCTGTTTGCACTTGCGGGCGTGGGGAGAAGGCGCGGGAGAGACGGTGCAGCCTGGGGTCGGTGGCTGTGGGGTGCTGAGCTGAAGGGGTCAGCACTGTGCCCACGGGCCACTCTCCTACCCAGGGCTCTGGAAACAGAGGTGCAGCGGCGCTGGGGCGGCTCCCTGGGAGTGGAGAATCATGGTAAACCCCGGCTCCATGGGTCCGGGTTTGGGGTCCAGTGTGGTCAAATAGCACTGCCTGGAGGAGAGGCCAGCTCCTCCAGAGTTTCTTCTAACCCGTCTCATCGTGAATTCCCAGAGGAACCTCTGAGTGTGACAAGCCCTGGGTGTGTATGTTCCAAAGGCTGTCTTCCCACAACCGGGGGAGGTGGCGTCTGGGGCTCCCAGACCCCTGCCCGGCAGGAGTGAATGCATCGTTGGACCTGAGGAGGCTCAGCCTCTGCCTCATTCCTCGGGTCCACCTGGGGATTTGTTTCTGTCCTTCCAGATCTCGTTTTAACCCAAAAAAAACAAAAACAAAACAAAACCCAACCGTGGACAATCCCTCACAGTTGGCCTGGTGACTTACCATGCTTTGCAAAGAAGTTCTGTGGATGGGCCTTGACCCTGTCCTTTCCTCTCTCCTGACGCAGAGCCATCACCCTGGAGAACCAGCTGGTGATCCTGGCAGCGGCGGCCAGTGATGCGGGGGCCTACTACGTGCAGGCGGTCAACGAGAGGAACGGGGAGAACAAGACCAGCCCGCCCGTGCACCTGAGCGTAGCCAGTGAGTGCGCGGCCCGCTCGGCCAAGGGGCGGGGGCGACGCTGGGTGCAGGGGGTGCCGCGACTCACGGGCGGGGCGCCGTGCAGCAAGCCTTGCCCCTCCAGCTAGTGCTTGTGGTTCAGGGTTGATCCAGGGTCTATCGCTGCTTTCCTCGAAGTGACTGGCAGGAAACGTGAACTGACCAGTAATTCTAAATGCAAGATCTTATTTATTGGGGGGAACTTCAAGACAAAAAAATTTTTTTTGCTTTCGTACTCTGTTAATGTATGTGTGTTTTTTTAGCAACAGAACATCTTTGGGCTTATAAGGAGTCGTAGCCATGAAATGTATATGGGACGAGATTAGGCCACAGGTTGTGTTCTTTTACTTTAAGTTTAAAAAGAACCTTTGAGAAAATGCAGATACTAAGTTTTGTTAAAATTAGGAGTGTATCTCAAGAATAACTAAAAGCGTGGATCATGAAGAAAACGCACATGCATCACAGTTAAATGTTCAGTTTATTTAAGGAAGTTTTAGTTTGAAGCAACCTAGTTCACATATTTGGCCTTCGAAAGAAGGCTCCAAAAATTGTCCTGACAAAAGCTGATTCCCAGAGAAGTGGGGAATGATTAGACGCGAGAACCTGGAGCCGGACGAGATCAAAGGTAAGTCTCAGGAGGGCCACGGGTGTCTGCAGTGAGAAGCCCCATCGGAAAGGCAGGGACTGCACTGTTGAGAAAGCGCGGCTGGGAGACGGTCGTGGGAAAGTTCAGAGGACCATGGTCACGTCACAACGGAGTGAGTTAGGTGAACTGCCTGTGCGGTGGTAGATTTCATCTTTTGCTAAGCTGCGCGGAGGAACGGCTTTCCCCTTCAGGAGGTTTTGTGCCATCGCTGAGCTCGGCCACAGCGTCTGCCTCCCCTGGTCCCCGGTGATGCAGGTGCTCTAGGCCCAGCCCAGTTTCTGGGAGAGTGTAGCCAGCACCGGGGTCAGGAGGCAGTGGGCATTAACCGAGGGTGCCCTCACCTGCCCTGCACGTGCCCAGCAAGTGCTCCCAGGGGGCCACCCTGTCGTCAGCACCGTAACTCTTGGGAGTTGAGTCCTCAGCCCCAGACCACAGATGGCGCAGGTCTGGCCCTCAGCAGGGCCTCTTGGGGCTGTGGAGAGCAGTGTCCACTGATTCGACGTTGGGCGCACAACGTCCAGTGTAGGTTGCTCTGCTGTTTAAAGGACCCCATGAACCAAGAATCACAACAGTAAAAGAATGTGATTTATGAAGACTTTTCAGTACTAATTGGAGAAGGCAATGGCACCCCACTCCAGTACTCTTGCCTGCAAAATCCCATGGATGGAGGAAACTGTGTTATCAAATAGACTGTGATAACTCTAGTCATTTCCAACTTATATCCTTAGAGCCATTTATTCTGTTTAGCAAATCTGATTCAACACTCAATTGTAAAGTATGTACTAGGCTAACAAAAATAGGTCAGATTAGTAGAATTCTGAGTCAGAAAAAAAAAAACTGACCTTAGTCTATTAGGAGAGGGGGAGCTGCCCAGATATCCTGGGTAACTTGGTGCCAGCCTCGCAGGTTACGGAGCAGCCCGCGCCCGGTCGTCTCCTGCAGGGCCGGAAGGCGAGCCTGTGTGGTGGGTGTGCAGGTCACTATGCTAATGCAGTGCCAAGCCTCAGATAATTGGAATATGTAAATTCTTTAATAATTTCAGTGTCTAACCAAGAAGCATTTTAGAAGCAGCTCATAAATATTATAATTAACTGCCTTGCATTTTGTTCCCGTGTGCATTTTTGTCTTTTTGTTGGCACCAGGTAAAATGTGTAGAAGGTGAGAGATAAGGACGTGATGGTATGGACAGACTCATTTTAAGTCTCAGGAGAAGACCTGCATTCTGTCTGCTTTTGTATTCTTTGCTGTTTATGGGGACCAGATAGAACGTGACAAGTAAGGAGACTGACGGGACAACCTTGTTTCAGTTCTTGAGTGAACTGGCCTGTTGATGTATTCAGTTCAGTCCCAGCACTCAGTCGTGTCCGACTCTTCTCGACCCCATGAATCACAGCACGCCAGGCCTCCCTGTCCATCACCATCTCTTGGAGTTCACTCAGACTCACGTCCATCGAGTCAGTGATGCCATCCAGCCATCCCATCCTCTGTTGTCCCCTTCTCCTCCTGCCCCCATCCCTCCCAGCATCAGAGTCTTTTCCAATGAGTCAACTCTTCACATGAGGTGGCCAAAGTACTGGAGTTTCAGCTGTAGCATCATTCCTTCCAAAGAAATCTCAGGGCTGATCTCCTTCAGAATGGACTGGTTGACGTATTAGTTTTCCCTAAAAGTTAAATGACACCCAATCGTGCATTTTCTCACTGGAGTTCTATTTAGAAAACCTCTAAAGATCAGAAGTCTTGATAAATCTGCAGAAAACCCCAGAATTGCTTGTTTATTTATCTTTACTATTATTTATTTCTGTTTTAAAATTTTGGACCATGCTCTGCCACTTGTGGGGTCTTCGTTTCCTGACCAGAAATCAAACCCACACACCCGGCAGTGGAAGCACAGAGTCCTAACCACTGGGCCTCCAGTGGACGGCCAGGGAAGTCCCCAGGAGCGACTGTTCAGCTGTCTCTCCTCTCTGGACTGTGGGGAACACTGTGGGGAAGGGGGACCCCCTGCCAGCACCGCGTGAAATACGGAGGGTGCATCACCCCCATTGGATTTATTATGGCATTATAAATAAATGATGAGTAAAACTAAAATTATAGAAAAAATAAACTCCATAAATTTATTATGGAACACTCTTGAAAGACTTGTTCACGCAGATAGTAAGATACAGTATGTTCTTCAGACGTAGACATCTTTTTTTCCCTGATATACGCTTCTTAAAAACACCAAACAAGATTGATGAAAAATTTTAGAAACTTGCCAGCCAGCATTTATGAAGAATCTAAAGATATTACAGCCAATTATCATTTAACGATGATAAATTTTCCCTTGGCATCAGGAGAATAAAGTAGGGATCCTTTCTGTAGTGAATCTGATCAAGGTGGTAGGCTACTGGCAATTAAATTCCTGGTAGTTTCCACTGTAATTAACTTAAAAGTGGAGAAAGCCACAGAGCCCACCTCTTGTTTGCCGTCGTAGTACTAAACTGTTCCTGTTGCTGGGACAGCCTGGCGTCCGGCTGGAGCAGCTCTCGGGCCGGCCTCGCCTGGACGCGCCCAAGTGAATGACACCTGTCACCCGGCCGGCAGGAGGAGACGATGTGTTTCCCCGCACAGCTGTGTGCTTCAGAGCACCCTCACCACCTTCTCAGTGGCTGAATAATTTGGCTACATGGGAAGCAAAAAGGTTGAGATTAAAAATAAGATTTTGAGGCAGCACGGCAATCCGAATGCCCGTGCAGCCCGACCGTGGTACCCCCGCTGCTCCCCGCCCTCCCCCGTACGTGGCTAAGAGGGTAAGTCACCACATCCTGCCAGGTGTCTCCTGCCTGCCTGCGGGAAGGGGAGGGCGTCTCTGGGCTGTCCACCACTGCTCCCGGGGAAAGTCTGCCGCAATCTCGGGGTGGTTCACTTTGAAGTTTTCATGTGACGTGAAGCCAGCAGATGTTAAGGACGTAGGTGGACCGCTGAAGCACCCTGCATGAATCTTTCATGGCTGACTCCCGCAGCTCAGGTGCATGCCAGGAAAAGAACGGGCTGTGCTCGCCTGAGAGGACACGTCTCCACTCCAGGGCAAACCAGGCGAGCTCCGTACACCTGTCAGCCCGCGCTCAGCTTCCCTTTGAAGATTTTACGTCGAGCTAACTCGTGTGGATCAGATCTTCCAAACTGAATTAATCTGTGAATGAGAGCTTCTCTTCTGAAAAAAGGAGAGACAGAGTTCAGGAGATGAGGCGAGTGATTAACCAATCACTGTTTAAGCGCCGTCATGCGTGCCTTGGACACACCATCAGCTCTGACCTGACCTTCAGAGTGCCCCGCACAGTGAGGCTGCTGGGGACGAAGCCCAGGTTAGAGAGGAAATGACTGCCTCTCCCCTTCCTGCTTTTTTCACCGCTCTCATTTTAATGTCTCCTCTTCAAACAACGCTTGCAGATAGGATATCATTTCAACGGATCCTCCTTGAGGCTGGCAAACCCTTGCTTTTAATTCTGAAGACCACTTAACGTTCTTTTGTCCTCTATAATGCTAATTTAACTGCAGACCTCATACCCGGTTAGTAGTTGAAAGTGAATTCCTGAGGCTAATGTCTGCGAACATTCGTCCAAGAGGACTGCCCTGTACAGCATGGCTTTCGTGTGCCTGGATAAAATTCTACCTTGATTTCTTCATGCCTCTGACATCACAGGGAGAGAGGGGCCTTGGAGCATACACCTTTCACCTGCTTTGTCGTGGGCTGGATGCCCAAAGTGATGGGAACGATTTGAAATGTTTTTAGAAAGCAATCTGGAGGCAGTGTCTTGTAAATGACCAATTTCAGATCCAGCAATAATTTTACAGGTTACACGGTGCCTCACCGCCAGAATGTTCAGGAACATAGAGACAGGCAGCGTCCTTCACAGTGGAATTCGCTCGCTGAGCCTGTGCGTGCCACATCGCTGCAGGTGTGTCTGGCTCTCAGCCACCTCATGGGCTGCAGCCGGATGTGTGCAGGCTGAGCTGTGCTGCGGTGTGAGCGTGTCTCGTACCAACAGGCGAGAGACGAAAGGTGAGGAAAACGGCATCGTGAGCATCCGGCGAGTCCCAACCGCTTCATTCCATCTTTAGTCCGTGTCTCAGGACGCAGTATAGGCTTGGTGAATGGAAACCCATGTTGTGCTTGGTCCTCCTGATGGTGTCCAGTTCTCTGGACAGGCTCTGCAACACCTGCCTACAGAGGGCAGGTTGTCCTGGAACGTGGCTGATGACGAGCACGGGCGTCAATGTGGCCATCTGTGTTTCTGTGGCTCCTTTGCGTGAGGCTTGTGACTCAGATCTGTGACTTCCCCCCAGGTGTACTTTGTATCCAGCTGTCTACCCTGTCAGGGTTAGTTTAGTTAAAAATACACAAATACATAAATCCACCTACCAGGCAAAGGTGAAACCATGGCCCATTGGAAGGTTCTGAAAGCAAATGGATATGTGAGGCATCTGCCCGCCTTGAAAATGAGAGTTTTTAGATCTGCCTTGGGGCAGCTTGTGGGCAGTGTGTGGTGGGCCATCGCACTGGTAGACCCCCATCTGCATAACAGCACCGGCGATTAGCTCTCTTCTTATGGTTCCAGTTCAGAAACACAAGTGAAAATGCCGGTTCTAGTGCATGTGTCCATGGTGGTGGATGAGGTTTGGAATAAGCATACCATTGGGGATTCTCAACCAGACTTGAGAAATAAAGGTCCAAGTGGTTAAAAACAATGAGGCCCTGACTCCCTCCCCACGTGTGCAGGACAAAGCTGGGTTGTTTTTTGGTCATGGACTTGTTTTCTCTCCATCGAATTCCCACCTTTGCTCATCCCAAGCTGTCTTCCTTTTCCCCCTGTGACTTATTTCAGTCTAACTTCGTCCTTGGTAAATCCTGGGGTGTTGGGTTCAAGCATGAGTTGAAACTTGCCCTCAGCTTTCAAGCACATTTGGGGTGCCCAACATCTCCACTCTCCCAAAGCAGTGCTCCTCATGTGGGCTACGATGCCCCCCAGGGTGCACAGAGACTCCCAGAGGGTGGGCAGTCTTGTGTGATTCTCAGGGCAGCTGTTTCCAGCTGCTTCCTCATCTTCTTTGTAAAGATCAGATCCTCCTGGGGAGTGATTCTCTGGTAGTCCGGTGGTTACAACTCGGTGTTCACGCTGCCAGGGTCCAGATTCGAACCTTGGCTGGGGAGCTAAGAGCCTGCAAGCTAAGCCGCAGCATGGCCGATGATAATAGTTAAAAGTTAAAAATAAAACCAGACCGTCCTGAGGATGCCCCAAGTGTCGGGGGCCTCTTCTCACACTGTCTCTCTCCTATGGGCGTGTCGCACTCTTCCTGAATCTTTAGTACAGGCGTCATCTGAGGGTGCAAACTCCAGGTGCCAAACAAAGGGGCGATTCTAAATGTCGGTGTCAGAACTGAGAGAGTGAAGCATGCTAATAGCTGGGAAGTAAAGCCTTTTATAAATCAGGTGTTTTCAATTCCCTGCTGTCTACAAAATGAGGCAAAACCCAAAGGCCCTGTCAGCTGACACTTTACCGTAAGTAATCTTCGGTGATCGATAGCCGTGACAGAAAGCCCACTTGCTCTCGGTATGGGCAGGCATTTCCAGACCTGCAGTTTGGGGACTGCCCCGCTCTACTCAGCGAACAGTGAGTGGAAGGGGCGGTTGCTTCAGGCCGTGTGTTCAAGAGCTAGCAGGCCACCCTCCCCCTCCCCCTCCCCTGCAGGGCCCACCATGGCGGGGCCACGTGGAGATGGTGGAGCCGCTGGCAGGGCAGACTGAACTACCGCATGGAAAGAACAGCCCTGGAGTCACCCCAGCTGCGTGAGACTCAGTGTGGTTGGGAAATGGCTTCCCAGACGGCTCAGTGGTAAAAAATCCACCTGCCAAAGCAGGAGACACGGGTCCGACCCTGGGTTGTGAAGATCCCCGGAATGAGGGCATGGCAGCCCACTCCAGTATTCTTGCCTGGAGAATCCCAGGCTCCCACAGAGGAGGCCACAAAAGAGTCAGACATGACTTAGCAACTAAACCACAACCAGCGGAAAACTTTGTGTGCTAAGCACTGAGATTGCAGTTTATTTGTTATTGGAACAAAAGGTAGTCTACATATCTGATAAATTACTCTGTGACTTCTGGTATACTCAGAGGAATTTAAACAATTGAGAGATATTTCTAAAACAGAATTCCCTCCATTTTCATCTACTTTTTTATATGAGCAAAATTTCCCAGCAGTTATTTCTACAAAAAAGGAAAGTAGGGTTATAATGACAGTAAGCCTTGCTATCCATCTCATGCATGTCCTGTGATTTTTCCTCTTGTATATAATATTCATCAAAATTTGTTGAATATACATCAAAACATGTATTTTGTGGGGTGTGCAAGTAATAATTGTAACAATAGCTCAATTTAGAGCATGAGGTTTTTTAAATTCCAGAAGCCTTTGTTTTCTGGGAAATTTTTAACTTATATATACATAGTTTTTCAGAGGCTGTGATAGGGTGATCAATAAAATACTTTTAATCATTAAATCCAATAAATTAGGATAAAATTCTGTTGGAGGAATATAATGGAAACAGAAATTCAGAAAGGAAAATAGAAATGGAAAATTTCTGACTATTAAAAATTAGAGCTTGTTCATGAATTGTTTAAATGGGTGCTGATGTATATCAAATCCTTAGACCTACTCTATCAAATATTTAGGTTCCTTTGGATACATATAACAGAGTACTGCAATGGCTTATATTATTAAAATATACTAGAACATTAGAATATTAAAATACACCAGAAATTATATTCTTTACGCTTCTTCAAATCTGTGTTTAAAAACTTTAGATGTCAGCTTATGCTATGGAAGTGACAACATAGTTTTTAAAAAGTGCAACAGCAAAAACCTTTCTAAGCTATATCAGATTTGGTGATAATTTATAAATAGGCTGTTGAGTGACTCCTCAAGGGCACAGGTAGAAGGGTACTTGCTTCTTGAGATAAAGATAGGTGTTTGACAGACGTTTTCCTCCTGAAATGCCACACCCGCCCTGGGAGTTAAAGATCCACCCATTTCAAAGCTGAGGGCGCTAAGGCCCTAAGAAGTTAGGCTGCCGATGGAAAGCACGCGAAGTTAAATGGAGAGGTGAGACTTCAGGTCAAGGTCTGTGCGACTCCCAAACACCCTGGTCTCTCCCCTAGGAGGGAGGCTGGGCCGGGCCCTTGGCGTGGGCTGCGACTGATGTGGGGAGCCCCGGGAGAAGCTGCGCGCGCGGGCCAAGGGGCCGCTCCCCGGGGCAGCACCCCGGGTCTGGAGGCTCTGTCAGGGGCCTTGCGCACCTGGCCGCAGAGCAGGAGGCTGCGCTTTAGACAGCGAGGGCCTCCCTTCTGACCGCAGAGCCGCTTCCGCTAACCGTTCAGTCCTGGGACAGCCGTGCGCCGTCTGTGCAGGCGCAGCCCGGCCCGCTCTGCGACCCGCCGAGGCCGGCTTGGGCGGCCTGGGCTCAGACCCGCTCGCCTGGACACAGGTCCACTCGCCTGGACACAGGCCCGCTCGCCTGGACACGGGCCCGCTCGCCTGGGCTCAGACCCGCTCGCCTGGACACGGGCCCGCTCGCCTGGACACGGGCCCGCTCGCCTGGACACGGGCCCGCTCGCCTGGACACGGGCCCGCTCGCCTGGACACGGGCCCGCTCGCCTGGACACGGGCCCGCTCGCCTGGACACGGGCCCGCTCGCCTGGACACGGGCCCGCTCGCCTGGACACGGGCCCGCTCGCCTGGACACGGGCCCGCTCGCCTGGACACGGGCCCGCTCGCCTGGACACGGGCCCGCTCGCCTGGACACGGGCCCGCTCGCCTGGACACGGGCCCGCTCGCCTGGACACGGGCCCGCTCGCCTGGACACGGGCCCGCTCGCCTGGACACGGGCCCGCTCGCCTGGACACGGGCCCGCTCGCCTGGACACGGGCCCGCTCGCCTGGACACGGGCCCGCTCGCCTGGACACGGGCCCGCTCGCCTGGACACGGGCCCGCTCGCCTGGACACGGGCCCGCTCGCCTGGACACGGGCCCGCTCGCCTGGACACGGGCCCGCTCGCCTGGACACGGGCCCGCTCGCCTGGACACGGGCCCGCTCGCCTGGACACGGGCCCGCTCGCCTGGACACGGGCCCGCTCGCCTGGACACGGGCCCGCTCGCCTGGACACGGGCCCGCTCGCCTGGACACGGGCCCGCTCGCCTGGACACGGGCCCGCTCGCCTGGACACGGGCCCGCTCGCCTGGACACGGGCCCGCTCGCCTGGACACGGGCCCGCTCGCCTGGACACGGGCCCGCTCGCCTGGACACGGGCCCGCTCGCCTGGACACGGGCCCGCTCGCCTGGACACGGGCCCGCTCGCCTGGACACGGGCCCGCTCGCCTGGACACGGGCCCGCTCGCCTGGACACGGGCCCGCTCGCCTGGACACGGGCCCGCTCGCCTGGACACGGGCCCGCTCGCCTGGACACGGGCCCGCTCGCCTGGACACGGGCCCGCTCGCCTGGACACGGGCCCGCTCGCCTGGACACGGGCCCGCTCGCCTGGACACGGGCCCGCTCGCCTGGACACGGGCCCGCTCGCCTGGACACAGGCCCGCTCGCCTGGACACAGGCCCGCTCGCCTGGGCTCAGGCCCGCTCGCCTGGGCTCAGGCCCGCTCGCCTGGACACAGGTGTGCCGGGGGTGTCGCGGGAGGCGCTGCGGAGCCGGCGCGGAGCGGCGCGCGGGGCCGTGAGCCTCGGGCCGCCGGCTGAGCGGCGCTGGCCCCTCCTAACGGGCCGGACACCACGGGGCTGCTCTCGGCGTGTTCCCCACAGGCACGGTTTTGCGCCCGCTTCCCAAGCGTTACTGTTGACCCGCTGGGGTGCATTCTGCAGAGTGAGTGAATGAGACGCCCCCGGGAGCGAGGGGGGTCCACGGGGGAGGTCCATTCACCAAGCAGATCCTGACCAGCCGGATGCGGTAAATGAGCCGTAGTATTCATTTCTGCTCCCAGTTATTGTAACATGGCTATTTAAGGGCACAAGTAAATTAGGCAGTGATTTGCCTAACCAGATTTTTTTTGACTCTTCCACAAAACTCAGCTTTAAGAACTTCTCCAAAACCCCTCTCCTCCTGCCCCCGTCCTAACCGTGCCACTTCAGGAGATTATATTCAGATACGTGTTTATTCTTTGACTGCACTGGGCCTTCCCTGTTGCCCTCAGGCTTTCTCTAGTTACAGCAGCTGGGAGCGACCTGGCTGCGGCGCGGGGCTTCTCGCTGCGGCGCTTTCTCTCGTCGGCGCGCGGGCGCCCTGGCGCTCGGGCTTGGCTGCTTCACAGCATGTGGGATCTCCCAGACCGGGAATGAAGCCCGTGCACCCTGCAGTCGCAGGTGGATTCTTATCCACTCTACCACCAGTTAAGTCCCTATGTGAAGTGAAGTTGCTCAGTCGTGTCCGACTCTTTGCAACCCCGTGGACCTGTAGTCTACCAGGCTCCTCCCTCCATGGGATTCTCCAGGCAAGAATACTGGAGTGGGTTGCCATTTGCTTCTCCATATAGCCGGATATTTAAACACACGACTCTTGAGGCAGCTGGAGAACTGTCAGTAGAAGTACCCCTAATGACTTTTACCCTTGACTTTGGGGTCCAGTGTCTTAACCCTAGCCAACAGCCACATCCTAAATTTAGGTAACTGAGAATTGAAGAACATTTCACTATAGGCTCATAATATGCAAACGTAACATTTCAAAACTTAATAACATTTGGAGAGCAACTCAACATTATAACTCAATATTGTAACATTTTAACTTACTATATACCTAGGCAGTAAGTATCTTCCTAGTTGTGACCAAAGATAAGGAGTTTTTAGACTGCACAGACAGAGGGGCTGGAAGATTGTATTTTCTGTACAATCATTTATGATCTCTAACGTCTATTCATTGTCCATCTTGTCTGGGGAAGCCCAGGCAAAGTCATAGTTATCTGAGATGAGACCGCAGAATTAGTGGTTAGCTGTAGACGTGGTTTTCTCAGTTGTTGAATAAAAACGACGCACACTTCCCAGTGCCATTTCTATTTATGAATGAGTTCAATATTCGGAATCTGATAATTCAGAAACATCTGTTTAGCTTCGCTTCCTTAGGCCTTTTTGAGGTTTTCCGACTCCAGCTTATAGATTATTTAGATAGCAGAATTGTTTCCAATTTATGAAATCGTATTGAAAGTCCTTAATCTGGTTGTTGCCTTAAGTAGGCAGCCTGATGTTTGGTCATCTTCTGATAACAGCTCAGATCTACCTTTACTGCTTAGTCATAATGTTTTATTAGTGATCACAATAAATGATGTTCTTTTGGCTCTTACAGAAGGCAATTACAGCAGGTAATTAAAATTGTAGATCTTTACATGGTGGCTGAGAATATTAAATCAAATCTTAAGAAAATCAGGTAAAATGTTGTTAAAGAGAAAGGCCACTTAGCTGCTATGAAGACCATTACCAGATCCAAAGTGCCAGAAACCCTTGCTCTTCCAAGAACACTTTGTATCTGAGATGTAAAAAAGATGAAATTTATGTCATAAATAATAGGAGCCAGAAACTGATCTTAAGAAGTAGACCCTTTCTGTGTTCTAACTGGTGAGTCCTTCGCAGTGGTCTCTGCATGTGGTTCTTTGTTGTTTCAGGCAATTATCCTGCCTGTGCCCTCTCACCTCTCATGATCTTCAGGAATATCCTGCTTGGCACAAAGTTAGTCCCCAGTCTCAGAGCCTCATGTAGCTTGGTATCTGGCAGAGCAGGGCGTCCGCGAATGTAAGAACGTGGCTGCTGGTGGTCAGTGTAACTTGCTGTTGGCCCAGGAACGTCAGGCAAGCATAGCTTCTTAAGGTGGATTCCGAGGACTGCTCTTTTCTGTAGTTTTATAGGATCACAGATATGTGAGCTCGGGATTTTCCGGTTCACCTTAGTTGCAGATGAGAACGACCATCTGGGGAGCCTGAAGGATGTACTGTGTGGTTTTCCCAGGGAGCAAGACAGAAACAAAAACCCAGAAGAGAGAAAACTCTGGTGAAAGGATTACTGTTTTCACTTTGGTCCCCAACCTGGACCTGGGAGTAGGAGCTAGAGCTCCAGAAGAGAGGGGTCGGTGGTGGCGACGCAGCCAGGGGACCCCTCGGGCGGGCGGGCGGCCTGCCTGCCGACGATGGAGCCCGCTGAGCTGCGTCCCAGCTGGGATTGAAGGGCCTCCCCCTGCGGCTCCCGGCGCTTCCCTTGAAAGGTTGTCCGCGCGCTAAGCATCCCCCGTCAGGGTGCCGCTCAGCGGCTGTATCGATTCAGACAGGGCTGAATCACAGCAGGGCTTGCTCTCATCCGGGAGGGTTTCCAGCAATAATGTGCTCCAGGATTCAGCCTGCTCCCTTTCCATCCCTTCAGACTTTGGGCAGCACCCTGATTAGTCAGAGTGTCCTACGTGTGAAAACCATACAGACAGGCTGCCCTTTGGTTAATAGCTCATTTAAGAAAGTTTCAGTGGTTTACTCAGGAAGACCAAACTCAACAGAGGAAAACATCCTCAGAAAAACTTATGCAAAAAAATGTCGCCATCATAGAGAAAAGTAAAATGAATAGGCAGTAGTTAGAGAGTCTCTCATTCCTTTGTTCATCTTCACCACAGCATTAAAAGCATTGAGATGATAACCACGCTCTTACAAAGATGAAGGCAGGGGTTCTGCTCTCTTGAGTTCTGTCCTGGCGTTGACATCAGCTGGGTTGAATCTACCTCTGGAGTCTGCAATGTGCCCCCATGGGCTTCGGTGCTGACTGGTTGGTGCCCCTACCCTGCTGGCCTGATGGACATTAGAATCTTGAATCCCTGGCCTGGAAGAACACTCAGGACGCACAGAGAAGTAGCTGGACCATCGTTGCGGGAGCAGCTGGCATCCTCTGCCGTTCCGGAGTCACCCCAAGCTCAGCCCCAAACACCTGAGGAGGAGCAGTCAGAAGCGCTGCAGGGTCGTCTCCTTGGCTTCTCATTTTTCTTCCAAAATGTACAACCCCCATTTGAGAACTTCAGACTTCCTCCCTGGTATTTTATTCAGAAAACACTGAGCATATAATATCTACCAGGCATTATACTTGACACTGAGAAAACTGAATGAATGACTGAGACTCGTGGTTCTGAGGACGTCCCCAGCAGTCCAGAGGGGTTAAGACCCCACACTCCCAGTACAAGGGCCACGAGTTCGGTCTGATCAGGAAACTAAGATCCTACATGCTGCCGTACGTGGCCACAAAAAAATAGGACACACGCCCTTCCTGGGCGCGCTCTTTCTTGAGGAGAGGCAGGTCTACGAGCAAATGTTGAGGACACAGCATGTTAAATGCCAAGTGGAGCGTTTCTCTTCCAGGGCCAGAGAAGCGCTGTTAGCAGAGCTCTGTCCTCTGTCTCCCATTGATGGAGGGGCGCAGCACCAGCCAGCTGGTTGCGAGAGGGTGTCTGGGGTCGGACTGTGCTCCCTGGGGCTGGGGGCCACTAGACCTGCCGTCCTGGCGGCCACTCCCCTGGCTTCAAACCCGCGTCTCCTGCGCCTCCTCCCTCCAGGCACGCTTTCCACCAGGCCAGGCAGGGGTTGTCTGTTTCTCCGCACGGCTCGAAGAATGTGTGGCAACTAGTAGGGACTCTGCACAGACTTGTGAACGGGTGAAGCAAGTCCATCGCTTTCTCCCCTGTCTTCACGCTTCACCCTGCGCAATGGCCCATCATTCGCATCCCTTGTTCTTCTCTTCCTTAGCGTGTGCTTCTCTGGCTGTGCCGGGCCTTAGTTGCGGCACGCAGATGCTCTGCAGCCATGTGGGACTGTCCGCAGCGGCTCACGGGCTCTGCAGGTGCGGTGTGCAGGCCTGGCTGCCCCGCAGCGTGTGGGACCCCAGTTCCTGGACAGGGATGGTGCCCGCACGCCCTGCGCTGCAAGGCTGCTTCCTAGCCGGGGGCCCGCCGGGGCAGTCCCTGTGCCCTCCTGCCCTTGGCGCCTGCCGCCTGGGGCAGCTCAGGGGCCCCTCGCCGGCTGCCCTCTTGTCCTCCAGCAGCTCCTAGTCTCCGGGGCCGCAGCTCCTCTGGCTCTCTGCGCCCCGCACGAGGGGCCTCCCCGCCGCCTCATCCTCGGGCGCCATGTTCTGTTGCTGCTGCTCACGCTCCTTGGCGGACTCACTGCTTCTGTGACTGTAACTATCACCCTCTGTCAAATGCTCTCTCCCGAGACCTCTCAGTGCTCAGTCCTTGCTGAGCAGAACGCTGGATGAATGATTTTAAGCCCATGATGACTCTAACATCCTGACCATCTTCTAACTATTAACCTCTTTGCTTGACTCAGCAAGGTGCCCTGACGTGAAAGTCTTGCTCCCTTGCACCCCCTCAATTATTGGTTGTCTTCCCTTTAATGACTCCTTCTGGCCCTCTGTTCTCCGGCTTCCCTCTTTCTGTCTCTCCCTCGTCCAAGAGATCAGGCGCCTACGGGTGACAGGAGAAAAAGTGGGCAGGAAGTTAGGCCCTGAGAGCAGAATCTCAGGCGGTGCTGTTGGACATTGCCACTTGGAAATTAAATTAGCCTGTGTCCTACTTCCTGCCTCAAAGTCTGTTCTTCTCTTAAATTCCCTACAAAGTCACCTCACCTGCTTTCTGTGTTCCTAGCTCTCAGCTGTCCCTGCTCATGTAGTTAAATCCCACATTCTTCAGAATGCCCATCCATCCATCCACTGTTTGCTCCACTCAACACACTTGAGCTCATTCGGTGCTCGGTAAGCGGCAGCGCTGTGCTGGCCCTGCCAACGTGCTGGTGATCCAGGCAGCCAGACTCTGCTGCCAGAGGCCGCACTGCTGGGAGGAGGAGCCAAACCAGCACTTCCCCCCGGGCATCCTAGGTTGGAGGCGGAAGTTCCCCACACGTCCTGAGTGGGGACGTCTGCCCCCTCCTTTCCTAATTCTTCTCCTGCTTTAAAGGTGGGGTTGGGAAAGTGAAAGCCACCAGTCGTGTCCGACTCTTTGTGGCCCAATGGGCTGTACAGCCCATGGAGTTCTCCCGGCCAGGATACTGGGGTGGGCAGCCTTTCCCCTCTCCAGGGCGCCTTCCCAACCCAGGGACCAAACCCAGGTCTCCCGCGTCGCAGGCAGATTCTTTACTGTCTGAGCCACCCGAGAAGCCCAAGAACACCGGGGTGGGTAGCCTATCCCTCCTCCAGGGGATCTTCCCCGCCCAGGTCTATGCACATTGTAGACAGACTCTCTAGCAGCTGAGCCACAGGGAAAGCCCAAGAATACCGAGGTGGGTATCCTATCCCTTATCCAGCAGGTCTTCCTGCCCCAGGAATCGAACCAGGATATCCTGCATTGTAGGTGAATTCTTTGCCAACAGAGCTATCAGGGAAGCCCTCTGGTTGGTAAGCATGAAGTTAATATGTGCGAGATGTGTGTTGAAGCAACCCTTTTTGTGAGAGGAGTTCACAGTGGTTCTTATTTGTATGACTATTATTGTAGGCTTATATAGAGAAAACTGGAGAAGGCAATGGCACCCCACTCCAGTACTCTTGCCTGGAAAATCCCATGGATGGAGGAGCCTGGTGGGCTGCAGTCCATGGGGTCGCTAGGAGTCAGACATGACTGAGTGACTTCACTTTCACTTTTCACTTTCCTGCACTGGAGAAGGAAATGGCAGCCCACTCCAGTGTTCTTGCCTGGAGAATCCCAGGGACGGGGGAGCCTGGTGGGCTGCCATCTCTGGGGTCGCACAGAGTTAGACACGACTGAAGCGACTTAGCTGCAGCAGCAGCATATAGAGAAAACATGAAAAAAATTCAAGAGACAGGTTACGTTAGAGATAAATAGAACAGATCAGTGGAATTACAGCCTCCAAGCCGTCAGTATCACTTTTCCCAGGAGCAGGGTCCTTCTGCAGGCAGAACTGACCAAGCCGTGTGGCCTGATACAGCGCCAGAGTGCCAGCCTGTAACTTAAGAGATGGATTGCTTCACGACTGGGCCATTGACATACGCTCTTCATCTCTAAGCTGTCCAGTGTGTGATCCATAGAAACTGATGTTCCCATGACTCACGTGTCACATGCATGGCTCACATACGTGTGCACAAAATGACTTAGATGCACAAGGCAGGTCTCTCGTCCTGGCTCAGGCCGCCACAGCAAGACACCACAGACAGGGCAGTGCAAACAACACGTCCCAGAGCCAGAGTGCGGGGTGCTTTCTGGTGAAACCTTTCTCCCTGCTTGCAGACAGCCATGTCCTCTGTGTACCCGTCAGGGGAGGGAGGGAAGTGAGATGCCTGGCGTCATTTCCTTTCTAATAAGGACACTACTCCTATCAAACTGAGGTTGACCTCATTACCTCATTTTACCTTAATTCCCGAAGCTAGTCACAGGGGGGGTTAGAGCTTCCACATATGGATTTTAGGGCTTCCCGGATGGTTCAGCAGGTAAAGAATCCACCTACAACGCAGCAGACACAGGAGATGTGGGTTCAGTCCCTGGGTCGGGGAGATCCCCTGGAGAAGGAAGTGGCAGTCCTCTCCAGTATTCTTGCCTGGAGAATCCCCCGAACAGAGGAACCCAGGGGACTGCAGTCCACGGGGTCGCAGAGTTGACACCACTCTCAGCACAGCCATATGGACTCGAGGGGAAGACCCTTCAGGTCACAGCCGCCCCCAGTTTCTTCTGCCTCCTGTAGCTTCTTTCCTGAGGTCTTAGATCAGGAGTCCAGACTTCCCATCTCTGGGATGCGTTTGTTCCTTGCCCGGGTCTCCTTTAGTCCACACACCACCTTAAAAACCCATGGACCAGTATTTAAGCTTGACAGAAACTTTTCTGACCTCAGAAACTGATTGACAAGTTGCCACCTCCCCCAGAGGAGCGGTCTCCCTAGCTGAGCACCTCCTCCTGAGGCAGAGGCTAGGGTCTTCCCAGGGAGCACACTGTCCTTTGTTGGGGGAGGACATTCCTGTGGAACGTTGAATTATCGCAGGCTTAAAGCTGTGAGATGGGCAGCCGTTTCAGAGTGAGAGGGCAGTCTTCGTTCTTGAGGAACTCAGGTGTTGGTGTTGACAGACCCCCTCTTTGGCGGGAAATGTTTCTGGATCTCCCGCCACTGCCCTGGGGCGCCTGAGCTCTGACCCGTGGGCACGCTCTGTGATGATGGGGGTCCTCTCTGCTTGAGCCGTGCCGTGTGGTGGCCAGTACCCGCGGGGCAGTGTCGAGCACTCGAAATGTGACTAGAGTGCTTGAGCAAGTGGGTCTTTAAGACACGACTGAAGCGACTTAGCTGCAGCAGCAGCATATAGAGAAAACATGAAAAAAATTCAAGAGACAGGTTACGTTAGAGATAAATAGAACAGATCAGTGGAATTACAGCCTCCAAGCCGTCAGTATCACTTTTCCCAGGAGCAGGGTCCTTCTGCAGGCAGAACTGACCAAGCCGTGTGGCCTGATACAGCGCCAGAGTGCCAGCCTGTAACTTAAGAGATGGATTGCTTCACGACTGGGCCATTGACATACGCTCTTCATCTCTAAGCTGTCCAGTGTGTGATCCATAGAAACTGATGTTCCCATGACTCACGTGTCACATGCATGGCTCACATACGTGTGCACAAAATGACTTAGATGCACAAGGCAGGTCTCTCGTCCTGGCTCAGGCCGCCACAGCAAGACACCACAGACAGGGCAGTGCAAACAACACGTCCCAGAGCCAGAGTGCGGGGTGCTTTCTGGTGAAACCTTTCTCCCTGCTTGCAGACAGCCATGTCCTCTGTGTACCCGTCAGGGGAGGGAGGGAAGTGAGATGCCTGGCGTCATTTCCTTTCTAATAAGGACACTACTCCTATCAAACTGAGGTTGACCTCATTACCTCATTTTACCTTAATTCCCGAAGCTAGTCACAGGGGGGGTTAGAGCTTCCACATATGGATTTTAGGGCTTCCCGGATGGTTCAGCAGGTAAAGAATCCACCTACAACGCAGCAGACACAGGAGATGTGGGTTCAGTCCCTGGGTCGGGGAGATCCCCTGGAGAAGGAAGTGGCAGTCCTCTCCAGTATTCTTGCCTGGAGAATCCCCCGAACAGAGGAACCCAGGGGACTGCAGTCCACGGGGTCGCAGAGTTGACACCACTCTCAGCACAGCCATATGGACTCGAGGGGAAGACCCTTCAGGTCACAGCCGCCCCCAGTTTCTTCTGCCTCCTGTAGCTTCTTTCCTGAGGTCTTAGATCAGGAGTCCAGACTTCCCATCTCTGGGATGCGTTTGTTCCTTGCCCGGGTCTCCTTTAGTCCACACACCACCTTAAAAACCCATGGACCAGTATTTAAGCTTGACAGAAACTTTTCTGACCTCAGAAACTGATTGACAAGTTGCCACCTCCCCCAGAGGAGCGGTCTCCCTAGCTGAGCACCTCCTCCTGAGGCAGAGGCTAGGGTCTTCCCAGGGAGCACACTGTCCTTTGTTGGGGGAGGACATTCCTGTGGAACGTTGAATTATCGCAGGCTTAAAGCTGTGAGATGGGCAGCCGTTTCAGAGTGAGAGGGCAGTCTTCGTTCTTGAGGAACTCAGGTGTTGGTGTTGACAGACCCCCTCTTTGGCGGGAAATGTTTCTGGATCTCCCGCCACTGCCCTGGGGCGCCTGAGCTCTGACCCGTGGGCACGCTCTGTGATGATGGGGGTCCTCTCTGCTTGAGCCGTGCCGTGTGGTGGCCAGTACCCGCGGGGCAGTGTCGAGCACTCGAAATGTGACTAGAGTGCTTGAGCAAGTGGGTCTTTACATTTATTAATTTATTTTAATTTTAGTGAGCGCTTGTGTCCAGGGGGTACATTAGACAGAACAGTCCTGTGAGAGCACGTAACACTCTGTATACAGAAGGGCTCCCGCTGAAGCCACCTGCGTGCCGCCTTTGCTCCCCGTGTGCTCCTGGGGTTGTGTAGAGGTGGCGAGGGCTGTCGTGATTGTGACACTCCGGCTCCAGCCCCCTTGCTGGTGTGAGTGGGTGCACACCTGGGGTCATGCACCGAAGGTCTGCCGCCACGGAGTGGCTTCCCCTGGGCGGGCTCTGAAGATGGGTGGTCAGCCACTCCTCTGGGGCAGCTGCGCTGCACACCTCCAGGGTCTGTAATAATCTGTGTTAACGGCGCCCTGAAGAAGTGGTCAGCTCACGGCCAGTGTGGGGGACGTGGCAAGTGACTGATGACCTCATTACAGTTCCTTACAGAATATCTCATACGCCAAGTCTTGTGCTGGGCACTGGGCAGTCAAGGAGGCCAAGGGTGAGAAGGTCATCTAATTAAATAGGTGATTAAAAGAAGCATGTGAGCCGTAATAGAGAGAAGCCCAGGTCACTATGGAAACCCCAAGGTGGACGTCCAGCCCCATCTGGGGGACCCTGGGAAGGTGGTCCCTGAGGGCCTGATGCTGACTGAGACCAAGGGTTGAGTAGGAGTTTGCCGGCTCAAGAGTTGGGGAGGAGGCCACCCTGATAAGGGCACAGCAGTGCCTGGGGTCAACAGACCCCACTCTGTTCACGGCTGGAACATACCAACTTCTGGGACGAGAAGCAGGCTCTGTCCGAGCAGAGGCCCAGAGAGGCCTGTTCAAGAAATGTGAACAGCCTTAAAAAATCCAGAAGGTTCCATGTGGACACTGAAGAGCTGGTGACCCTGGACCCACAAGACCTCGAGACGGGGGGAGTCAGAGTGGCTGCCGCCCGAGTCTCGTGGGCAGTCCCGGCGGTCCCGGACGGCCGCCCTGGCAAGGACGCTGCCAGGCGCTATTTACTGTCCTTCTCGTGGCAGGACGTCTTCTGTGGTGCCTGGCCTCTATCAGAAAGAGGTGAGCGGAGGTCAGGCAGAGAAGCTGGGAGCATCTCACAGTGCTCGGCGGAGTCGCCCCTGATGCCTGCCCGCTTGGTGCCCTCTGCTCTCCACTACCTGACGGGGTTCACCTCCATCCAGGACCCTCAGGTCGGGGCTCAGTTACTCCAGGGTCCCAGAGATGGATAGGTTTCCGGGAACCAGTTTCTACCCTGCGTTCACTCATGGACTGTCTCCTGGACTAATCTGCCCAAGGAATTGTCTGCAGCAAAGGAGCAGGGCGTCCCCTCCCTTTCTCAACTGCTTTTCTCCTACCGGTCAAGGGAAGAGGCTTCGTCCCACCAAAGGCTAGTCTTCCTTCCGTGCATTACTCTGGACTGTCAAGCCCTCCACTTGTTGGACGAAGAATAATTTCAAACACTGGGGTCAGTGCTGAGAAAGCAGATGCCCTTAATAACTGGGTAAGAGACCCTCTTGCAAGTTGGGCGGCTTACAGTTCTTAGCTTTCGACAGAATGGAAGGAGGACTTAGGCAAGCTGTCAGCCAACAGATCATGAAAAATAATGTTTGATGATAAATTACTGTGTGACTTTGGGCATAGCCATCGGAATAATGTCAAAGAAGTGACTGACATTGTTACACTGAAACTTCCATTCTCATCTACTTATTTATGAAAATAAGTTTTCTTGGTGCATACATTTATAAAAACAAAAAATAGGAATAAAATTGATGCTGAATGCTTTCTCATTTTAGCTGGAAGTAATATTCATCCATGAATACATGAAATAATTAAAAAGAAAACAGTCTCATTCATCTCATTAAGAGATGCATTTCCAGTAGAATTTTACTTTTTATATTCAGCGTTTTTCAAAATTTGTAATGATATATGTTGGTTTGATTTATTAAATATTAATAATAATCATGGATGACCAACCTAGAAATTTTTTTAACATATAGAGTTTTAGAATTAGAGGAATTTGAAAGAAATGAAATATCTCTCCTTTCTTATGTAGAGAAGTGTGATGCAATGATAAAAGACTTTCAAACATAAAACACACTGCAGTGAGGAGAATTCCGTCATTAACTGAAGGAGAAAAAAGAGTGACGTGAAATTTCTAGACATTAAAAGGAGATTTTTAAATGAATGAAGGCTGGCATCATTTCACAAAGGAATCTAGGCCCTTTTAGGTGCGTGTGAGAGTGATCTGAAGGTTCATTTAAAATACACTGGAAATTACGTGTTGTTATTCAGTTGCTTAGTCCTGTCCGACTCTGCGACCCCACGGACTGCAGCACACCAGGCTTCCCTGTCCTTCTCCATCTCCTGGATTCAATGTAACCATTTAAAATGTAAGCTTTAAAAGATGTGAAGGGATACAGGGATACAGCTTCTCAAAATTCCCTCGTGGCTGATACGGGCATGAATGTGTGGAGCCCACGTTCAGTGAACGTGGCAGTGAGAGGCCTGAAACAGGGACAGAGGTGGGGCAGGGGTGTGGAGCTGAGGGCCGCTGACTGCCCTCCTGAAGGGCCCAGACAGGGGAGCTGGGAGGTCCGCCGGCAGGGGAGAGGCCGCAGGAAGCCGGTGCATTTAACGGTATCACAGGGAAAGCGACAGAATGGAGTAGAAGTATCCTGACGTATATGGCACTCCTTAGCCCTGGACACCCAAGAAAGTTACTCGGCTGGTTCAGGACCTTTTTTAAGCACCCAGGGTATGTGACTATAGCCATCCCTGAAAATTATCAGACCAAACCCAAGGTATGGTCCTTGGACCGTAATTATCATATCATCTTGGGAGCTTGTTATAAATGCAGAATTCTGAGCTCCATCTTAATGGCTGCTTTATCAAGTTCTGCATCTTAACAGGATATTCAGGCAGTTCCTGTTCTAAACAGTAAAGTTTGAGAAACATATTCCCAGGTGATGCTGCTGGTTGAGCAGCCGAGTTTTCAAGTGGTGCTGTGCAGACGTTCTAGTCCAAAGCTGCTCAGAGCGTGTCTGGGGACCAGAAGCACCAGCATTGCCTGGACACTTACAAGACATGCAGATTCCCAGAGTCTCACCCCGACCTAGTGACCGGCTCCTCCGGGGCCACGGCCAGGAACCTGTGGCTCAGCCGGCTCTCCAGATTTTGATCGTAAAAGTCGAGAAGGACTGCTCTAGAGAGAAGCTGCGCAGATCTGGAGTGCTCTGAGCCCCCAGTTAGTTCAGGGAGATGGCTCGGAGTTCAGGACCGGAAGGGACAGCTTAGTGAGAGACTTGCTGCCAAAACTGCCATCCCCAGCTTCACTTGTCTCCAAGCCTGTGGCCACCCATTCTGCTGCGGGCCTGGATGCGTAACAAGTGGGGAAAGTCACCTAGACACTTTGAGGAAGGTCTCAATCACCTCCCCCACCCAGACCAGCAGCCCAGTCCAGCCGACATGCCGGCTGAGGGCGAGGAACACACCCTTCCTTCCTCAGTCTGCGTCACTGGAATCGACTCCCTGACAGCCTGACAACAGAGCATCCAGGTCTGCATGGCAAAGAGAGCGTGGCGTCAGCACACCAGGAAACGGCCGCGGCACTTGTGGAGGCTCAGGAGAGCACGCGGCAGCAAGGAGAGGAGGGGGCCCGCCCGCGCTCCCTGGGGCAGGGCGCCTCGAGTGCCCGCAGAAGCCCCTCCCCAGTCACTGTGCAGTGGGGAGCACCGGCCAGCCAGCAGCCGCCTGTGGGACTCGATCGTGGAGGGGCTTGTGCAGACCGGCGCCTCCCTGGGCTCTCAACTTCCAGGCGCTGGCTTAGCGTGGGGCCTGGTGCCAACCGAGATGGGAGGACAGACTCACTCTCCTTGACTGTTGACTTCAGGATTCTGCAGAGCATGGGCTCACCTTGCTTTGTCTTCTGGGCCAAGTTGAATACCCTGGCTTCAGATTGTCTTCTCTTTGACTACAGATGGGATATGATTTATTAACTTTGTCTCTAGCAATTTTTAAAAAGGAACTTTTATTGTGGAAAAGAAATTGTTAAAATTTTATCACCTGCAAAATAGAACTTGTCTCTTTCTTCTCCAAATTAACTAAAATTGATGATATTCCTTCATTAGTTTTCATTCATTTTATAGCACATCTGATTTTTTTAAAATTCATAATGCTTTTGATGAAAATTAATTAGTTTCTTTTAGAACTGAAACAATATTATCATAGGCACTCAGACATTGTTATACAAAAAGGCCTTATTATAAAGCCTGGCCTCCACTCTGAAGGTTTGAGTCTATTTTGTAGAGAACCCAGATCACGATGAAACTGCAGAGGCTTTCTGTTTTTTTTCCCAGCTGAGGATTTGGGCCTCAGTCTTTCCATCTGTAAAATGAGGAGTCTGAACCCTGTGAAGTCTAAACTTCTGTTTTATGAGCCCAACAAAACTAAATAAACTTTTATAGACTAGATGTGGGAAGGATATATACAAAGGGTTCTGTGACTATTATGCTGATCAAACATTTTCTCAGCCCTGTAAAGAATACCAATCAAAAGCTGACTGGTGCAGCTTTGGGATTTTTCCCAGGGAGGGGGATCCTCAAACAGGGCCAGGGGGTGGGAGGAGGAGAGTGCACTCCATCAGGGGTCAGGTCCTAAGCTGCAGGGACTGGGACTTGCTGGCCTGGCTCTCAGGGCGCACTGAAGCTTGGCGTCTGTGCCTTGGCTGATCTTCCCCAGATAAACGGCTTCCTACAACTTACTCTCTTGTGCAACACAACACTGTGAAACCAAACCTCAGCAAACCCAGGGGACACTCCACGTTTTCAACTATAATTTCAACAGCGAAGAATTTGGAGAGAAGCACCTCGAAAAGCCCCTTCATGCCAACAGCAGCTCCCAGCATCAGTCCCAGCCACTGGCCATGGCTGTCCCAACAGCCTCAGAGACAGAAGCCAAACCTGCTTTCCTGCCGTGTTTCTGATTCGGTCTGAGTGAACAAGAGCCTTAATTCGGATAATATGTGTGATTATGTGTTCAAAATCCATTAGGAGTAAAGCCTCCTGAATGAATCCAATCATTACTTAACAGATAAGTGTGCGTTTCTCCCGCCCCCCCCCCGCCCCCCCAAGAGAAGGGCTTTTCACATAATACCTGGTCAGCCGGAATATGTGTCTCAGCAGAACATCCGTGGCCACACAAGACCCAGAGAAGGAACCGGGCTCCGTGGCCCGGCCCAGGGAGGCTGCCCACTGCCGGGCAGCGTCAGGGGAGGAGGTCTGAGAGCCGGGGCAGGGCGAGAGTGGGGACCCAGCAGGTTCTCATGAACAGAGGGGTCTGAGCCGGGAGGCAAAGCCGCTTAAGCTAGTGGTTGAAAGAGGATAAAAACATCATCTGGGTCTGTCAGTGGTTGGCCAGACCCATGGAAAGAACAGAGGGACGTGTGGGCTGTGGAGCTCATCAGATGGCCTGCAGTTTGCTTGTGCTGAAAAGAGGTCCTGCTGCTGCTGCTGCTAAAAGTCACTTCAGTCGTGTCCAACTCTGTGCAACCCCACAGACGGCAGCCCACCAGGCTCCCCCATCCCTGGGATTCTCCAGACAAGAACACTGGAGTTGGTTGCCATTGCCTTCTCCAATGCATGAGAGTGAAGTCGCTCAGTCGTGTCCGACTCTTAGTGACCCAATGGACTGCAGCCCACCAGGCTCCTCCGCCCATGGGGTTTTCCAGGCAAGAGTACTGGAGTGGGTGCCACTGCCTTCTCTGGAAAGAGGTCCTAGACCTGCCCTAAGGGAAAGCAGGCCTTGACTTGGAGTCCCCAAGCAGTGGGTCTTCCCTCAGCATTTACATGTGACTCTCTCTGTGCAAAGTTTTTTTTTAATTTTTTTTCAAGTGCAGACTAGTCAGTTAAAAAGAAGCTCCATTTGCAGTGAGTATTTATTTAACACTGAACAGGTCACTTGCTGTATGAGCCCCCCAAATAATAAAAGGAAAACATCTGAGCGAATAGGGAAAATTACTGGCTACATTTAGGACGTGACTGGATCCTCAGTATGAAGAGGCTGGAAGTGTGGTTTCTGGAATGTTTAGTGGAAATGGTATTTTATTGGAGCTGCTCCCCTACACACAACTTTACAGAAGTCCAATTTAATAATTTTAGACCACATTCCCAATTACTTGAAAAAGGTTGGATTTGCACGTCTTGATAACGCGTATATATTTCTGTTTGAAGTAAATGAGAGGAGCTTGCACATAGCAGGGGGAAAAAGAGCCCAGAAGTTTTACTAACAGTAAGTTTAGGTTGCTAATAAATGACACGCTCCCTTATTTCCATGAGCTGAATAATAAAAAGGCTCACAGGGGACACACAGCTAGTTACACGTGTGTGCATACACACACCACACTTAGGCACGCACGGGAAACAGAATACGCACGGACGCAGCCCTTGGGGGTATGCTGTTAATACACTGTTTAAAGGGATCTCAGTAAAGATTTCCTATAAATTATGTTTATTGCATAAAGTGAGTAGAGTGTTAGGTGTAAATTCTAAATGTGCTCGGGGAATTCTACCCTCTGATTTTAAAAAGAGAAGGACGTTTGCCTAAGGAACTTGATTATCTCCTGATAGGTCATTTTGGAAAATATATACCGTGTTCATCTCGGACCACGGTCAGTGTCTCCACACAAACCACTCTCCCTCCCGCAGCCGCCCTTGCTCCTCACTCTGTCAGCACACTGCTGACCCCGAGGAAGAGGAGCCAGCTGACCCCTCTATGAATTCCCTCCAAGGCAGTGTGTGCTGCCTGGCTCTTAGCTCACTTCCTGCCTGCTTCCCGGGGTCTTCCTGCTTCTGCTCACACCTGGAATGCCCCCGCTTCTTGGAGCCGCTCTTCTGGGAGGCCTGGCCCTGCTGTCTCCTGCCCCTGCAAACTGCTCGTGTGTCCTGTCTCCCTCTCGCCGCCACCAGGCTCCCATCGGCTCGCCGGCCCAGGCTTGTGCTCCTGCTGAAGGAACTGCACAAAGCTTGGCACCTCCTTGCATGTTTCTTAAAGACATGAAAATGTTATTAAGCAAAAACATTTTCAAGAAATATCTGTTATTGATTTAACTGACTGTGGTCTTCCCAGGTGGCTCAGTGGTAAAGAATCTACCTGCCAATGCGGGAGCCTCAGGACACCAGGTTTTGATCCCTGGATCGGGAAGATTCCCCTAGAGCACGGAATGGCAACCCACTCTTGCCTAGAGAATCCCAGGGGAAGGGGAGCCTGGTGGGCTATAGTCCATGGATCCACAAAGAGTCAGAATGGTTGCCATTGCCTTCTCCAATGCATGAGAGTGAAGTCGCTCAGTCGTGTCCGACTCTTAGTGACCCAATGGACTGCAGCCCACCAGGCTCCTCCGCCCATGGGGTTTTCCAGGCAAGAGTACTGGAGTGGGTGCCACTGCCTTCTCTGGAAAGAGGTCCTAGACCTGCCCTAAGGGAAAGCAGGCCTTGACTTGGAGTCCCCAAGCAGTGGGTCTTCCCTCAGCATTTACATGTGACTCTCTCTGTGCAAAGTTTTTTTTTAATTTTTTTTCAAGTGCAGACTAGTCAGTTAAAAAGAAGCTCCATTTGCAGTGAGTATTTATTTAACACTGAACAGGTCACTTGCTGTATGAGCCCCCCAAATAATAAAAGGAAAACATCTGAGCGAATAGGGAAAATTACTGGCTACATTTAGGACGTGACTGGATCCTCAGTATGAAGAGGCTGGAAGTGTGGTTTCTGGAATGTTTAGTGGAAATGGTATTTTATTGGAGCTGCTCCCCTACACACAACTTTACAGAAGTCCAATTTAATAATTTTAGACCACATTCCCAATTACTTGAAAAAGGTTGGATTTGCACGTCTTGATAACGCGTATATATTTCTGTTTGAAGTAAATGAGAGGAGCTTGCACATAGCAGGGGGAAAAAGAGCCCAGAAGTTTTACTAACAGTAAGTTTAGGTTGCTAATAAATGACACGCTCCCTTATTTCCATGAGCTGAATAATAAAAAGGCTCACAGGGGACACACAGCTAGTTACACGTGTGTGCATACACACACCACACTTAGGCACGCACGGGAAACAGAATACGCACGGACGCAGCCCTTGGGGGTATGCTGTTAATACACTGTTTAAAGGGATCTCAGTAAAGATTTCCTATAAATTATGTTTATTGCATAAAGTGAGTAGAGTGTTAGGTGTAAATTCTAAATGTGCTCGGGGAATTCTACCCTCTGATTTTAAAAAGAGAAGGACGTTTGCCTAAGGAACTTGATTATCTCCTGATAGGTCATTTTGGAAAATATATACCGTGTTCATCTCGGACCACGGTCAGTGTCTCCACACAAACCACTCTCCCTCCCGCAGCCGCCCTTGCTCCTCACTCTGTCAGCACACTGCTGACCCCGAGGAAGAGGAGCCAGCTGACCCCTCTATGAATTCCCTCCAAGGCAGTGTGTGCTGCCTGGCTCTTAGCTCACTTCCTGCCTGCTTCCCGGGGTCTTCCTGCTTCTGCTCACACCTGGAATGCCCCCGCTTCTTGGAGCCGCTCTTCTGGGAGGCCTGGCCCTGCTGTCTCCTGCCCCTGCAAACTGCTCGTGTGTCCTGTCTCCCTCTCGCCGCCACCAGGCTCCCATCGGCTCGCCGGCCCAGGCTTGTGCTCCTGCTGAAGGAACTGCACAAAGCTTGGCACCTCCTTGCATGTTTCTTAAAGACATGAAAATGTTATTAAGCAAAAACATTTTCAAGAAATATCTGTTATTGATTTAACTGACTGTGGTCTTCCCAGGTGGCTCAGTGGTAAAGAATCTACCTGCCAATGCGGGAGCCTCAGGACACCAGGTTTTGATCCCTGGATCGGGAAGATTCCCCTAGAGCACGGAATGGCAACCCACTCTTGCCTAGAGAATCCCAGGGGAAGGGGAGCCTGGTGGGCTATAGTCCATGGATCCACAAAGAGTCAGATGGGACTGAATGACAAGCACACGCGCATGCCTTGAGTGACTGTCATATGCCATTTTTAATATTAATAAAAACAGGACGTCTTTTTTAATTTCTAAAAAGTGTCTGAGTTCTTGACCAAATCCGAGGGACTAACTAAAAAAAAATCCCATATGTGCATGATTATAATTCAAAATTATACAATACATGTTAGAATTTTTACTTGTTAGAGTGAAAATTATCATTTTATTAAAATGCATTTAAAGCTTGTTAAAAGCAGAGAAAGATACTATCTAGCACGAATAATAAGCTTTTAGGAGACAATGTCTCTCTTGAAGACATGATATCGTCTTTCTAATTGAATTATTTGGTGATATTAACATTTTAATGAAGGAATTATCCTATTTTATATTTCTTAAGAAATTGATATTTAATTTCTGCTTCACGTTAATAATGTTATAAATATTTAGCATATTTTAAATCTGAGTTAAAACTAATTTATATTTCCTATTTCCATAAAGAGAGAAGCAGAATGCGCTCCGTTGTATTACGTGTTTGTATTCTTGCTTTGCCAGCAGCATCCGCTTTAGTGGAGCTATAGTTTGAAAATACTAATCCCAAGAAAATAATAATTTAGATAAGCAGTATCTTTGATGTTAGAATTTGCCAATCATACAGGTGTTGTGAGGATGCATATTTAAAAAAAGAGCCCTGTTCACTAAGCACGATCTACTGGCATTAGGTATCTTGGTGCGTGTGGTTTATGGGAAAGTCTGAGAACGGCTCCCCACAGCCCGCAGTAAAGCTTCCTCACAGGCGGCCCCTGTGAGCCCAGCAGAGCTGCCCTTTGGAAAAGGCTGGACCTGGGAGCAAAAAGGCTAAATGGCTCCTATCGCCCCCTGGAGGAGGAGAAACGGATTTAAAGTACAGTTGCTAAAGAATGAGGCCTACAAAGGAGAGTGCGTTCTGATATCCCTGACATTTTTTGACAAATAAGAGAACATGTTCCTAACAGGAAGTATGCGTTTGAAGTATATTTTAAGCTGTTTAATGGTTCCGGTGCCTTGAGAGGTTGCTTGTGGAGTGGAAGGTGAGTTGATCTGAGTGAGCGAAAAGAGAAGGAAGTGTTGGGTGGGAAGCCGGCCTTTTTGTGGACCATCGAGTTAGAGGGCAGGCCCCGCTGCTGCCCTCCAGGGCCTCACGTTCCTGGTTAACTGTGTTCAAGGGTGTGGGTAGACTCTTGTTTTTCTCTTGGGATCGTTATTACGATCCCATTGAAATTTTGATGAAGAAGGTGGCTCTAGCTAGCGTCCTCTGTCTAGCAGACCAGAGGGCTGGATGTAGAAAGGCTCTGAAGGACAGCTCACGCGTCTGGAAGATGCATTCGGAAGATGTGGTTACCGTGCTGTCACCAGCCGGCACAGTTGGAAACACTTCCATTTTAAGAGTCTGGCAAAATGGGCAAGAGCTGCTTTTTGTTTGAAAATCTGTTTCTTGAAATCTACTTTAAAACATGCTATTTAAGGAGAGAAGCCCTGTTTCCTTAGTCTTTACACACCATGTGCCTTTGCGATCGCAGTCGCCTACCCCCAGGGGTCAGCCCCTATGAACGCAGAGTGCTGACTCGCGGGCCCGCTGACTGGTTCTGCCTTCCTCCCAGCAGCGTGGATGGGACGTGTCTGCCACTTGGGTGACGCTCAGTGTGTATCTTGACTTTGCTGTTTGGAAAGATGGGAAGAAATCTCTTGTTCAGACTAAACTTGGAAGCAGTTTGCAGCACTGAGTGTAGATTCTGGAGCGCGCTCGTTTATTTGACAATCCTGGGTGGCGTTTACACAGCGTCAGCTGTCGGGGATATAGCGATAAACATGACTGTCTTTTAGGCCCTCCCAGTCTAGTCTGTTTTACCGTCCTTAGGGTTTTTTTAATCAAGTGAATTTAAAAATTGAAAACTATGTGAGGAAATTTTTGTAATTAGATTTTGAATATGTGCATGTGGTTATTTTTTTTAATAAAGCTTAACAAATTTCTTAATTTGAGGATATGGAATAGGGATTATAACTCCAAGGAATCAAGTACTTGAGGATGATACAGTAAATCTCACTTTCTTAGAAAACTTGTTGGTGCCAGATATGATCCACGGAATGCTAGAGGAGCAGGGGTTCAGGTCTCTGCTCCATCCCTCCCTCATCTCACGGCTCCCCGAGGGAAGGGTGCCTTCAGACTCTCGCTAAGCTAGAGGGAAGGGGAGAAGGCGCTGCCCGGGGTGATCGAGATGAGCACCAGGGCCCACAGGAGACCCGCGTCCTCCTCTCCCCGCAGTGAACGGACGCAGCCTGTCCTCAGCCCAAGAGATGCCTCGTCTGTGCGAGGAACACAAACACACCTGACAGAGTGTTTGTGCAAATTAAGTCAGATGACATGAAAAGAGCTCCTCGAAAACGGCAGACTCCCAGCAAGTGTTCATTATTTCCCCTTATTTCCTTACCCACGTTCTCAGCGCATACTTATCGCCATTATCTGTTAGTAGCCACTGAAGATGATCTGATTTTTACAGAGCACATAGCAACCATACTCCCTAGTGCTGACAAGAAGATCTTTCAGTGGGAATGGAATGCAAACTTAAGAAATATTCTGCTCATGATATTTTAAAAAGTCACAATTATACTCGAGAACCTATATTTATTAGAAAACATAAAAGCAACAGCGTAGATTTATTCTACAATATTTTCTACTGGAAATAGAAGAAGAATATTTGAGGGGTTTCAGTTCAAACGGGGGATGAAGATTCTTCATAGCCCCTTCCTCTTCCTCCAAATGGTAGAAACAGAACAAAGATGGATAGATGATAGACAGATACTAAATGAATGATAAGACAGATGATAGATAAATAGGTGGTGGTTGTTCAGTCACTCAGCTGAGTTTGACTCTTTGCAACCCCATGAACTGCAGCACGCCAGGCTCACCGGTCCTTCACCGTCTCCTGGAGTCTGCTCAACTCATGTGCATTGAGTCGGTGATGCCATCCGACCACTTCATCGTCTGTTGCCCCCTTCTCCTCCTGCCCTCAGTCTTTCCCAGTATCAGAGTCTTTTTCAAAGACTCAGCTAGATAACACAGAAAAAAAAAAAGGAAAGGGGATATATTATGAAGAATTCCTGAAGAGATAGAGCAAACGAGTGCATGGAAAGGAAGCTTGGAGACAGCGGGAGCAGCGCTAGAGGTGGGAGCCGCCGAGAGCACGGTGGCACGGAGACGCGAGCCAGGGGCCTGGCGGCTCCGCAGCAGCTCTGCCAAGACGTCTCACCGCCCCGTCTGCTGTGGCCACAGAGGCATTTCCCCACAGGCGAGAGCTCCGGGTACTGAGATTGTGTGTGAGAGAGAGAGGCCGGTCCTCTAGTTCTAAAGCCAGGAGGAGAGGTTAGAACTCACTCGCAGAAGGCCACCTAGATAAGCACGCTGATCAGCAGCACCGTGACGCCCTTCCCTCACTTCAGTGAGGGGATTCGACCGTGACGTCTCAAAGGCAAAGATGAGCACAACATCAGGGGACACTCGACAGCTGGGAAACACCACAGGAGAGAGAGGACACCAAGCCCAACAAAGGGCGTCTGTGCAAGGGAACGCTGAGACCAGCAAGGCAAACAGGAGATGCATGCTGTGTTCTAGGGCACGCACGAGAACGCCCATCGGTAAAAACTAGAGATCCCAGGACTTCCCCTGGGGCCTCAAAGCATGTCAGAAAGGTGAAGCCGCAAACGGCCGACACGAGCAGGAAGGAACGAACGAGCCCTGTTTGGGCATCCAGTGTGAAAGCTCTCTCCAACGTTTCCTTGCTAAAGGCGATCATTTCCCCCTCCCTGCCTCTGCTCGTGACTCTGTGGGTCACGAAACAGGAGGATGAAGCTGGAGGATTATCTCCTACCCACCCGTGGGCAGCTGGGTGCTGGCTTAGGAGTCTCCCTCCAGGGTGGCTTGTCCTCGTGGACCTTTTACTTCCGGTGTCTTCAGGGTAGTGGCACTCTTAGGATGTGAGAGGCGCTCATCAGCCAGGTTCCTTTGGATTTCAGGGAGCAGAGGAGCTCAACTCAAGCCATTTTGTTTTTTTGTTTATTTATTTTAATTGAGGTTAATTACTTTACAATATTGTATTGGTTTTGCCATACATCAACATGTGGCAGATTCACACCAGTTTCTAACATCTAGGTGGCATCGCGTGTGTAGCCGGAGGGCAGGGCAGCGCCTGCAGCCTGGCTCCTCCCACCTCTCTCTTGCTTCTTTGTTTAAGTAGACTCCATGCATCATTCCCTTTGATGTCTCAGTAAACGCAGAGCTGTGTCTCCAGTACCTCGTTTCTCCCCTGCTGGCAGGGGTTGGTAATCCCCCACATGGGCGTTTCTGGGTCTGGGGAGGTTTGTGTGCTTCAAGCTGAAGAGTTTTAGTTGGTCCCCTGCTGCTTGGTTGCCTCCAAAAAGAAATGGAATGAGTAATTTGAACACAAATGGGAGAAAGCAAGACTCATTTCCATCCCAAGGAGAACTTGAATGTCTCTACCAGAAGGGCTGTCTGTTAACTTGGTGCTCGTTCAAAACCTTATTTGGGGCTAACACTTCTTTATAAGATGGCTTCGTGTGCCTGGAGTAATTCACGGAGATTGATTTGTAAAACATTCTGAATCAATTAAGGCTTTAATCAGCAAAGAAGCAAACTTCACATGGCTTGTGGACTAATTTTACCATCTCCCATCAAAGTGAACCTAAGCTGAAAAAAGAAAACAATTACGAGGATGCAATTATCTGTCCTGATTGCTGAATTAGGAGAGTTTGTGTTTATCCGTCCCCACGTAAAGGTGGGTACCGTCTGCGAACGGCCCCAGCAGCTGTCGAGGTGACAGGAACCCCTGCTCGCAGACCCTCAGAGACTGAGGTTGACTTGGGTCCAGAAGACCCCAGCCGTCAGCTTTGAGTGACCTGGCACAGCACAAAGGCTCCTGGGTACTGTTTTGTGGAAATGTTTTTGAGAGCAAGTTTCCAAAAGCTCCTTGCCAACAGCAAGGGCTTCTCAAGAACCCCCGGAATCCACATCTCATCTGAATCACTACATCTGCAGACCCATCTACTTGCGCAATGATTAGGAAATTGGTTTCCTTTATTTAGACCAGGGCTCAGCTGTGGCTTCCTGTTGGAATCACAAGGGGGGCTTCGGAAAGCCCCAGAGCCCACCCAGGCCTATTCCACCAGAGCGTCGGGGGCGGGGGAGCCAGGCGTGGGCACTTTCGAAGTTCCCCCGGTAATTCCGGGCTGCAGCCAGGATCGGAAGCCCCTGACGGAGGCAGCGTTTCCAGGAGAGCGCAGTCCCAGCCTCCGTTGCTCTCACATGGTGGCTGTGTTGCTCTAAACTAGGATGATTTTTGACATCTTATTCTCGGTAAAGGGTGTGTGGCTTTCCAGGTGGCTCAGCAGTTAAAGAGCCCACCTGCGAGTTCAGGAGATGTAAGAGCAGGGATCTGACCCCTGGGTCGGGAAGATCCCCTGGAGGAGGGCAGGGCAACCCACTCCCGTATTCTTGCCTGGGAAATCCCCTGACAGGCTCGGTTCATGGGGTCACAGAGGCGGACGTGACTGTGACTGAAGGGCCCAAAGGGTGTGTGTTAAGCGTAGAATTAAAGGTGATTTTTGTGACCTTATCAGACTTCCCCTCCCACATCTACAGTCAGAAAGACCCCTTTCCTCAGACACTCTCTAACTCCAGATGTGGAGACTGTGGTCACCTGAACTCTATGTTAGGAAACCTTAGCTGACCAGTGACTTTCATTTAGTTTTCCCCTTGTGTTTATCAGAAATGTCATCCTTTTTCTGACAAAACTAGGACTTGAGATGCCGGTGGCCCTCTCCTTGAGGGCATCTGGTCTTAGCCCCATATATCGCAGGGCCCCTCAGAGGGAGGGCAGGGAAGTGCTGGTGAGATGACCCCGCCTGTCCGCCGCCGTCCTCAGCCACTCGCCAACCTCTGTCTTGGGCTGGAGAGCTCTCCTTGGCAGTGTGACCCGAACAGCTCAGGAGCAGACCCTGTCACTCCCGCTCATCCACGGGGTGCTTGCCTCTCACGCCATCTTGCCGCTCATCACACAGCTCCCTCCGAGAGAAGTTCTGGCAGAAACTTTTCTCAAAGTTTCCATCAGTGTCTCCACACCCCATTGCTGAATGGGTCCTTTTGTTAAAAAAAAAAAGATTGTGATAAAATATGTCTAATATAAAATTTACCATTTTACGCAGTTCTGAATGACACTGAGAACTTTCCCACTGTTGCACAACCATCACCACAATCCAATCTGGAATTTCTTCATCGTCCCAGACTGAGAGCTCCTCCCCTCTGCGCAATGACACGTTGTGCCCTGCACTCATGAGTCCTGTTCCCCTGCCGTCTCTGTGGACTGGGCTGCTCCTCCTCTGCGCGGACCCTGCTCTTGCCCTTTGTGTTAGGCGACTTTTGTTTAGGGTAATGTTTGCAAGGTTCACGCAGGCTGTGGCAGGTGTCAGAGTCTCCTTCGTTTCTAAGACTGATCAGCACTCCGAGTGTGGCTGCGCCACGTCTGTTTACGCATTCACCCATCAGTGGACACTGGGGCTGTTTCGACGTTTCGGCTCCTGTGACTAATTCTGCTCTGAACCCAGATGTGCAAGTATCTGTTCAAGTCTCTGCGTTCAGTCCTTTTGGTCACACGCCCAGAAACGGGCTTGCTGAATTGTATGGTAATCCCGTTTGACTTTTCAAGAAACTGCCGTGTCGTCTTCCACAGCGGCTGCACCACTTACAAGATGAGCACACCTTGTCTGTATGTCCCCTCACATCACCATTTCGCTAAGTCCCATCTCTCCCCAGTGAGGGGCAGAATGCAGAGCAGAGGGAGAGAGAGGAGTGGTCAGGAGTGAGCCTCTCTCCGCGAAGAAGCCTTTTCCTCAGAATTACCCCCCGAATGCAGCAGAGTCTGCTTTGCTCCCACCTGAACCGCGTCTCCAGCTGCCGGCCTTCTGGGGTTGCCAGCTCTGTCCACACTTTTCACATTTATGCAGCTTGCCACCACGCAGACCTCTTTCCCTTCAAAGCACACC
Source organism: Litocranius walleri (assembly GCA_006410535.1). NCBI lineage: Eukaryota > Metazoa > Chordata > Mammalia > Artiodactyla > Bovidae > Litocranius > Litocranius walleri. The sequence continues at coordinate 1,471,419 of SJYG01000203.1, forward strand.
CTGGCCTTGGACTTGGGGAGCGATGCGTGTCTGAGATGAGACTTACGGGAAGCCCGGCTGGAGCCGCTGTGGAGGGGCGGGAGAGGGGAAGGAGGAGAGGGTGGGAATGGGGGTTGGGTGGACGGAGCCTCCTGACGAAGGGAAGGTGGGATTAGCCTTGAAGGGGTGAGTCTGACAGAGAGACTGGGGAGAGCAGTCCTTCCTTCTCCCTTGGAAGGGACGTTGGAAGGAAATAGTAGTAAGAGCATGGGTCCAGGAATTTTTGGCATATGGCCTGCCATTCACCAAAGCACCTGTCTGCGTGAAGAAGTGGTGCAGCAGCCTCAGCAGGAAGCCGAGTGGCCTCAGTTCTTGACACTCTGGTTTTGTGGGCTTCCTTCTGTGTAACCCACATACAACCCAAGACCCTACCACTAGCATCTCTCCAGAAGGTATTTTGAGGGTCACAGGGAAAGGAAGCCTTTGTAGTCAGAAGTGAATCAGTTTTAAATATGCACTTGAAAAAGAAAGAGAACAGCAGTAACCAAGGCAATACATACACACGCCTGAGAGGGGGTTCAGTGCCTGCTTGCAAGGAAAGGGAGCCACGGTAAAGGATCAGAAGGCAAAAGGAACAGAACATCAAGACTGTGTTGTATTAGCTGAGTTAGATACGTTACAAGCATCACAGAGCGGCCTTTTGAATGCCAGGAGGCTCATTTCCCTCATTGCGTCCAACCACATCAGAACCTCTCTCACGTCTCAAACTGCTTTGAAAGGCTGATTCATTCACATATTCATTAATTCAGCAAATATCGATTGGGTGTCTCTCTGCCGAGACCCGTTCCAGGCTCTGGGAGTCTAATGGTGACCCCGCTCTGATGAGCCCCGTTCCGTGGGGAAGACAGACAGCAGACAAGTCAAGAGGCACCTCCCTGCAGCCTTTGCAGAGGTGACGAGTGCTTGGAATGATGAAAGAGGCGGCAGCAAGCACAGGGGCCCCAGGAAGGAAGGGGGCTGTGAGGTTCAGGGGGAGGAGGCCAGAGCATGAGCCCACCGTCGCTACCGCAGGGGAGCGGAGGGGCAGATGGTGAGCACCGTGGACCAGCACGACGCACACACTTACACTGGGACGCCCCCCACTTCCCGTTCAGAGCCCATGGGCTACAGATTAGTGCAGGGGAGACCGAGCTTTGATTTGGGGGCATACAGAAACCACGATGTTAGAATGGGGAAGCATACCATTCCCTGTGAGAGAACCACAAGACGTGTTTGCTGGGTGGTGATGATGGAGAAGCGGTGTGAGAGGAAGGGGTCAGGACCCCTGTGCAGAACTTGGCTTGCCAGCCCAAGAGTCTGGATTTGACCCCATTGGTCATGACAGCTGGGTCACCAAGAGGGTAAATGGCTGGGAGCCCACAGCACTCGGCTTGCTGGCCAGCGTGGCAGCAAGGCTGTGGAACCCTGACGGACTCAGGCTGGAGGATGCAGCCATCGCCTTCTTCCTCTGCCCTCCTGGCAAATTAACCAAGCACAGCGGGAGACTGTCGACGTGGCCACTGTGTGCGGGTGTTCATCCCTGGCACTCAGGGAAACCCATCTCTCCAAGTGATGACTCAAGCACTAAGAGAAGTTAAGGTCCAGCCAAACACAGGAAAAGCGTGTTTGGTGATTCTGTCATGTTGGATTAAGACTCTGTCTTGGTCAGTCAGTCTGAGGATATGAGTTCAAACTGGCTGAAGAAAAATAAAAGGGCTTTTAACACAGGAGAAAAAAGAAAGTGAACTCTTCTTTGAAAGTGTATTTTTCCCAAGCACATTAAGAAATTAGAATTTGATTATTTTAGTGGGAAGATATATAGAAGCATAGGTCCTTTTGATTAAAACATCTTAGAAAAACTTAAAATACACGTCTGGATCTCTGGGTCGTTCTCCAGCGTTGAGACAGCAGGCTGTTCTGGTCAGTTTGGGGGATAACGGTGCGTTTCATCTCAGCCGTCATCCATGGGACGTGCGTGGTCTTCCATTGCACGGCGCGTTCTGTCTTTTGTTTGCTTTTCTTTCACGAAAGAGATAAATGTTTTCTGGCAGGCCATTACTTATCCTTTATATCTTTCTAGAGATGATCAGAGTTCACAGATTACATAAAACCTCTCATAAAAACTCCATTTCGTAACTCGAGAGTCATTTTGGCTTGAACGTTTAGCAGGATGTTAATTCTGGCGTATTTAGCTGCCACGATGAAGGATTGTGACTGTGTGGCTGTGTAAAGTTTAGATGAGTCATAGGTCAGCCTTATAAATTGGAAGGAAATATAATCAAGTAACCTGACAATTACCCACTAGAAATGTTATCGTTTATTGCTTATTAATGAACAATAAACAAAACTGTCACCAACCATTGATTCTGAAAAAAACACACTGCTCAGTTTATTTCAGTGGCTGGCCTCATCTGAGCAGGGAGATTTGTCTCAGGGAAGCACTGTGATTATTAAATACCATCAAGCAGACCCTTGATAGAATGAGATTAAAACTGTCTGTACAGGGGAACTAGACTTTATTAAAAAAGAAAGAGGAAAAGAAAGCTGCCTTACCAGAGCTGGTTTACAGACTGGGTGACATCTGGCTCATGGGTTTGCTCTTTTTGTTGAAAACACAATTTGCATTACTGCCAGATGAAATAAAATACACGGACGCCTTCGCCGCCAGGGAACGCAATGTGCCCTGCTACTCTGGTCAAACCCAGTTCTCTCCTCAGCACTCTTCTTCCACAAGAATTTGCTGATGTTTTTATGGTAAATGGGAGGGATTAGGGGCAGGAGGAGAAGGGGACAACAGAGGATGAGATGGCTGGGTGGCATCACTGACTTGATGGACGTGAGCTTGGGTGGACTCTGGGAGTTGGTGATGGATGGGGAGGCCTGGCGTGCTGCGATTCATGGGGTCGCAAAGAGTCAGACACGACTGAGCGACTGAACTGAACTGAACCATGGTAAACAGTCTAGACGTTCCTTCTGTTTTTAAAATTAATATGAATGTAAATCTGTACTCTGTTTATTTCCTCAGAAACTAAGGGCATTTAGGTCACAGGCAGTGTGGCATGTATCTTTTTCTCCATAACATGTGTTAAATTGTAAACATTTCTGCTAACGTGCACCCATAGGAGGGTGTTCGAGAGCTGCTGTTCATGGAAGAGGAATTTATAAAAAGGTGTCCTTTTAGCTTTCAGAGTGAAGTGTCTGCCTTGCCTGCTCCTGTTGCCTAATATCCTGAGATGAATAAATGATGTGTACAGTACCAGTGCTCTGTATAAGAAAATGTAAATTACTATATTATACACTACATTGTCGAAAGGCGGTGATACAGAAGGGAGATACAAGGTTGACTGACATTCCCCCTTCAGGAAAAACAGCTGCCTCTGGTGATTCTTGTATGGGTTTCTGCTATGGCTGTAGAGCACTGTCAGTTGAAGATTTTCTTAAAACACACACACACACACACACAAGTGGGAACATTGTGTGTTTTGGCACAATTGTGCTTTTCATTTCTCCAAGATTTCCATCAGGGGAGCAAAGTCTGGAGGGAGGTGGGGCAGCTGGAAGTCCAGGGCAGCTCTGAGCTTTTGAAAGCCCCATCTCCTCTTCTGGATAGCTCCCCCGCCACACCCCATGCTCAGCACTCCACAGGCCAGGGGCGCTCTCCCTGTCAGTGAGAAAAGGTAGGCACGCTGCTTTTGACTCTTTGACAGGTAAGACTTTGAGACCTCACCTGGAGGAGGACGTGGGCTGTCTCGGGCAGTCTCCTGAACACAGGAAAGCTATGCTGCCCAGCGAAAGGGAGAAGGGCTCACATGTGGGGCTGAGGCCAAACACTAACAGAGCACCTTGCGTGCAACCTTTATCACATCATACTTGGATTCCTTTTGTTCCCACGGGGTAGAAAAAGAAAATGCTGTTTAAATAATTTTATTTGAAAGAAATGCCATCTGATATCTATCATCCCCTGAGTATTACAACAAAGTGTCTCGTGGGTTTATTTTGGATCATCCGTCTGAGTGTAATATGAAAGGTTCTGGGTAAATGGAGTTGTCATTGTGTCATTAGAAGTAAAAATGATCAAAATAATAAAGGGCATTTTAAAATGCATTTTTCTTTAAATGAGCGACTGAACTGAACTGAACCATGGTAAACAGTCTAGACGTTCCTTCTGTTTTTAAAATTAATATGAATGTAAATCTGTACTCTGTTTATTTCCTCAGAAACTAAGGGCATTTAGGTCACAGGCAGTGTGGCATGTATCTTTTTCTCCATAACATGTGTTAAATTGTAAACATTTCTGCTAACGTGCACCCATAGGAGGGTGTTCGAGAGCTGCTGTTCATGGAAGAGGAATTTATAAAAAGGTGTCCTTTTAGCTTTCAGAGTGAAGTGTCTGCCTTGCCTGCTCCTGTTGCCTAATATCCTGAGATGAATAAATGATGTGTACAGTACCAGTGCTCTGTATAAGAAAATGTAAATTACTATATTATACACTACATTGTCGAAAGGCGGTGATACAGAAGGGAGATACAAGGTTGACTGACATTCCCCCTTCAGGAAAAACAGCTGCCTCTGGTGATTCTTGTATGGGTTTCTGCTATGGCTGTAGAGCACTGTCAGTTGAAGATTTTCTTAAAACACACACACACACACACACAAGTGGGAACATTGTGTGTTTTGGCACAATTGTGCTTTTCATTTCTCCAAGATTTCCATCAGGGGAGCAAAGTCTGGAGGGAGGTGGGGCAGCTGGAAGTCCAGGGCAGCTCTGAGCTTTTGAAAGCCCCATCTCCTCTTCTGGATAGCTCCCCCGCCACACCCCATGCTCAGCACTCCACAGGCCAGGGGCGCTCTCCCTGTCAGTGAGAAAAGGTAGGCACGCTGCTTTTGACTCTTTGACAGGTAAGACTTTGAGACCTCACCTGGAGGAGGACGTGGGCTGTCTCGGGCAGTCTCCTGAACACAGGAAAGCTATGCTGCCCAGCGAAAGGGAGAAGGGCTCACATGTGGGGCTGAGGCCAAACACTAACAGAGCACCTTGCGTGCAACCTTTATCACATCATACTTGGATTCCTTTTGTTCCCACGGGGTAGAAAAAGAAAATGCTGTTTAAATAATTTTATTTGAAAGAAATGCCATCTGATATCTATCATCCCCTGAGTATTACAACAAAGTGTCTCGTGGGTTTATTTTGGATCATCCGTCTGAGTGTAATATGAAAGGTTCTGGGTAAATGGAGTTGTCATTGTGTCATTAGAAGTAAAAATGATCAAAATAATAAAGGGCATTTTAAAATGCATTTTTCTTTAATACAAAGCTTTTGTCAGCACTCAGAAAAGTTTATGTAATGCTGTGTAATTCTTTGCTTTTAAGATTCCATGGAGATATTACAGTCCAGAGGCCAGGGTTTCTGTGTTTCTGTATATTAAAATTAACTCTCTCATCCTATAAATTTATTCTAATATACCAAGTAGTTGCCACTTCACATTACTTTTACCACTCTGTGCCCCTTTTAAACTAAGGAAGCTGATCTTACATGCCAGTTTCTATGGAAAGATGACAGTTATGAGGCATATAATGCATGCTCCCTGAGGGTGTAACTGTTATACCAAACAAACTGGATTTAGAAGGATGCAGTCACTTTTTAAAAATATCTTTAATTCTTGGCTCTCACTGTCAGTTGGTATCGGTTAGTGTCAAGGTCACTGCCATTAAGGCATTCTCCTTAGACCAGTCTTTCCCTGACTGCTTGAGGAAAGTCTCCAGCAAGTACTATTTACCTTTTTTTTTTTTTAAGAAAGTAAACTTTTAATTTTAAATAGTATTAGATTTACAGAAGAATTACAGTTTGTACGGAAAGTTTTGCATACCTTTCACCCAGTTTCCCATAGCATTAACGTTTTATGTAACCATGATACATTTATCAGAGCTGGGAAATTGACACTGGTACAGTGCCATTAACTGATATTTAGGCTTTATTAAGAGTTCACGTTCCCATCTGTGTCTTTTTTCTGCTGCGGCGTCGACTTTGGGCCGTCATTTTGCATTCAGTTGTTGTGTCTCCTTCGATCTGTAATCATTTCTCGCTTTTTCCTTGTTTTTCATGACCTTGAAATTTGGGGAGGATCACATATTTTGTAGAATTTGGTTGGTATTGAATTGAGTCTGTAGATCAAACGTGAGAGAATCTGACCTCTTTACAACAACTGGTCTTCCTATCCATGAATATGGTATACTTCTCCATTCATCTGTGTCTTATTTGACTTCTTTCATCAGTGTTTATAGCTTTTAGCAGACAGATCCTGCACAAATTTTGTTAAATTTATACCTAAGTATTTCTTTTCTTGTTTGTTTGTTTTTGGTGCAAGGGTAAATGGTGGTGGGTTCTTCTTCCCACAGATTCCCGTTGTTCATTGCTGGTATACAGGAATATGGTTGACTTTCATATATTAATCATGTACATTGCCATCTTGGGAAACTTACTTATTCTAGGAGCTTTTCTTGAATTCTTTAAGAGTGTCCACATGGACAAGCCATCTCATTTGTAAATAGAGACAGTTTTCTCTCTTTCTTTTCAATCTGTATTATGCCCTTTTCTTGCCTTTCTGTACAGGTAGGAAATGAATAGACTGTTGCCTAGAGCTCGTGGAGGAGACATCCCTCCCTTGTTCCTGATCCCCAAAGTCCTCTCACTGCTAAGTATGACGTTAGCTGTAGGTTTTTATGGATGTCCTATGTTTGGTTAAGAATGTTGTTGTTCAGTCACAGCGTCGGGATCTTTTCCAAGAAGTTATTATTGGCTCAGAGTTATTTAGCACACCCCTAAGTAATTGTCTACTAGAGAAGACAATTTTCTTCTTTTGGAAAATTACCCAGGCAGTTGCTGTTGTTCGCTAAGCTGTAGCTCTTTGCGATCCCATGGACTGCAGCACACCAGTCTTCCCTGTCCTTCACCATCTCCTGGAGTTTGCTCACACTTAATGTCCATTGAGTTGGTGACGCCATCCAGCCATCTCATCCTCTGTCATCCCCTTCTCCTCCTGCCCTCAATCTTTCCCAGCATCAGGGTCTTTTCCAGTGAGTCAGTTCTTCACATCAGGTGGCCAAAGTATTGGAGCTTCAGCATCAGTTCTTCCAATGAATATTCAAGGTTGATTTCCTTTAGGGTTGACTGGTTTGATCTCCTTGCAGTCCAAGGGACTCTCAAGAGTCTTCTGCAGCACAATTCAAAGGCATCAAAAGGTTAAGAAAGTTTCCCTTTTTTACCATTTGTTGAGAGTTTTTATCATGAATGAACGTTGAACTTTATAAATTTCTTTTTTCTCCATCTATCAAAATGTACATATGGTTTTTCTTATATAGTTTTAATAAGCTGAGTTATTAATACATTGATTGTTCTTTTGATATTGAACCCACTTTCCAATCCTGGATAAATTCCACTTGGTAACGATGTATTTTTCTTTTGTACACTTTGTATATTCCTGCACTCCGTTTCTAATATTTTGTGGAGAATATATACACCTATATTCATGATGGGTATTCATCTGCAGCTTTCTTTGCTTGTAATGTGATTATCTATTTGGTATTGGGGTAATGCTGGCCTCATAAATGAATTGACATATTCCCTTTCTCTTCTATTTTCTGTGGAGTTGGTATGTTTGGAAGATTTCACCAGTGGTACTATCTGGGACTGGAATTTTGTTTTGTTTCATTTTATTTTTATTTTAGACATAAGGTCTTATACCTTATTTTAGACATAAGATCATGCTTTTCTTCCTGAGTGAGTTTTGCTCATTTGTTTCTTTCAAGGAATTAGTCCCTGTCATCTGAGTTATCAAATTCATTGACATAGAATTGTTTATGGTATCTCCTTACTATCTTTTCGTGTACGTAGTATCAATAGTCATGTTCCCGTTCTCATTCCAATATTTTCAGTTTGTGGCCTCTCTCTCCTCAACCATCCAGCCTAGTTGTTTATCACTTTTGTTGGTATTTTTTAAAGCAACAGCTTCTGGTTTCTTTGACTATATCTCTTTTTTGAAAGCCCTTATCACGACTGCTGTAGAGTTTACAATACGCACTTTAAAGCAGTCTTTTGCTGGAATGCCCGCCTCTGTGGCACTGGGCAGGGCTGTGGCCTTTAGGGGCTTCCTGTTGCTGCTCTACAGGCCCTGCTGGGCTGGCGTGTGCTCCTGGGTCTCTCTCAGAAGCAGGGCTCCCCGCCCGGGGGCTCCACAGTGTCCCCCTGCCAGTCCTGTTGCTCTCTGACTAGCAAGCCTTCTGCGTTTTTGGGGGGTGCTTTGGGGAGGTGGGTGGGCAGTGTTGATGCTGACTGCCGCCACTGCCTTCCCCCAGCTGCTGTAGGGTTCTCCTGGTGCCTGCAGGCCACGGTTTTGCGGTCTCCCCTGCAGAGGAGGGATTTTGTGCTTGACAGGACAGAAGAGACAGGTCTGGGTGGACTTTCAGTGGTGGCTGCTCTCCGCCCCTGCCAGCACCAGGAGAGGCTTTCTTCAGACTGCTGTCGGCCTTCCCGGTGAGCGCCTTCAGGGCTCGGCAGGGGAACCTTGACTGGGCCATCAGCCACGCGTGTCTGTGGTCCTCAGGGCGGCGCGCTCACACTAGTCCACGTGTGTCCGTGATCCTCAGGGCGGCGCGCTCACACTGGCCCATGCATGTCCATGGCCGTCAGGGCGGCGTGCTCACACTGGCCCACGCATGTCCGTGGCCCTCAGGGCGCTGTGCTCACACTAGTCCATGTGTGTCTGTGGCCCTCAGGGCGGCGCGCTCACATTAGTCCAAGCGTGTCTGTGGTCCTCAGGGCGGCACGCTCACACTAGTTCAAGTGTGTCCGTGGCCCTCAGGGTGGCACGCTCACACTGGCCTACGCGTGTCCGTGGCCCTCAGGGCAGTGAGCTCACGCTAGTCCAAGCGTGTCCGTGGCCCTCAGGGCGGCACGCTCACACTGGCCCATGCGTGTCTGTGGCCCTCAGGGCGGTGTGCTCACACTATTCCAAGCATGTCCGTGGCCCTCAGGGCAGCGTGCTCACACTAGTTCAAGAATGTCCGTGGCCCTCAGGGCAGCGCGCTCACACTGGCCCATGCGTGTCCGTGGCCCTCAGGGCGGCGCGCTCACACTGGCCTACACGTGTCCGTGGCCCTCAGGGCGGCGTGCTCACACTAGTCCAAGCATGTCCGTGGTCCTCAGGGCGGCACACTCACACTGGCCCATGTGTATCCATGGCCCTCAGGGCGGTGTGCTCACACTGGCCCACGTGTGTCCGTGGCCCTCAGGGCGGTGTGCTCACACTAGTCCACGCGTGTCCGTGGCCCTCAGGGCGGTGTGCTCACACTAGTCCACGCATGTCCGTGGCCCTCAGGGCGGTGTGCTCACACTGGCCCACGCGTGTCCGTGGCCCTCAGGGCGGTGTGCTCACACTAGTCCACGCATGTCCGTGGCCCTCAGGGCGGTGTGCTCACACTGGCCCACGCGTGTCCGTGGCCCTCAGGGCGGTGTGCTCACACTGGCCCACGCGTGTCCGTGGCCCTCAGGGCGGTGTGCTCACACTGGCCCACGCGTGTCCGTGGCCCTCAGGGCGGTGTGCTCACACTGGCCCACGCGTGTCCGTGGCCCTCAGGGCGGTGTGCTCACACTGGCCCACGCGTGTCCGTGGCCCTCAGGGCGGTGTGCTCACACTAGTCCACGCATGTCCGTGGCCCTCAGGGCGGTGTGCTCACACTGGCCCACGCGTGTCCGTGGCCCTCAGGGCGGTGTGCTCACACTGGCCCACGCGTGTCCGTGGCCCTCAGGGCGGTGTGCTCACACTGGCCCACGCGTGTCCGTGGCCCTCAGGGCGGTGTGCTCACACTGGCCCACGCGTGTCTGTGGCCCTCAGGGCGGTGTGCTCACACTAGTCCACGCATGTCCGTGGCCCTCAGGGCGGTGTGCTCACACTGGCCCACGCGTGTCCGTGGCCCTCAGGGCGGTGTGCTCACACTAGTCCACGCATGTCCGTGGCCCTCAGGGCGGTGTGCTCACACTGGCCCACGCGTGTCCGTGGCCCTCAGGGCGGTGTGCTCACACTGGCCCACGCGTGTCCGTGGCCCTCAGGGCGGTGTGCTCACACTAGTCCACGCATGTCCGTGGCCCTCAGGGCGGTGTGCTCACACTGGCCCACGCGTGTCCGTGGCCCTCAGGGCGGTGTGCTCACACTGGCCCACGCGTGTCTGTGGCCCTCAGGGCGGTGTGCTCACACTAGTCCACGCATGTCCGTGGCCCTCAGGGCGGTGTGCTCACACTGGCCCGCGCGTGTCCGTGGCCCTCAGGGCGGTGTGCTCACACTGGCCCATGCGTGTCTGTGGCCCTCAGGGCGGTGTGCTCACACTAGTCCACGCATGTCTGTGGCCCTCAGGGCGGTGTGCTCACACTGGCCCGCGCGTGTCCGTGGCCCTCAGGGCGGTGTACTCACACTGGCCCGCGCGTGTCCGTGGCCCTCAGGGAGGCACGCTCACACTGGCCCGCGCAGCCACCGGCGTTTCATCACAACACCTGCTGAGTCTTCCTCTGGGCTCGGTCCCGTGCCACGGTGTCTGTCCCAGATAGGCAGATGCAGGGCTCAGGCCCTGCGTCCCCTGGAGGCCCTGTTTCTGTCCAGATTTGGAGTCAGTTGTTTGCCCTGCAGCTTCGTTTCTCTGGCAGTTTCAGGAAAAATCATTAGCTTGCACTTTGTCCAGCATTTTTCTTGCTGTAATCGTGGGAGTGATGCTCTTTACATGTTTCACTGTATCGAATTTCTACCATTTACCTTTCAAGTCACTCAGAAAAATCAACACCTCTGCACTTGGTTTAATACCTTGGATAATCCCAGTTCAGGAATTAAACCGTCTGACAAAACACAGAGGCGATGCTCTTGAAGCTGTTTGTCCTGCTGTCTTCTCAGGCTTCTGCGGAGCCAGCAGCTGGCAGGGGAGAGGGGGTTGAGGTGGCGGGGGGCTTCTCCCACTTCCCACTTCCACTTCCCCTCTCCCTCTCCCAGCAGGACCAGCCCTCCCAGGCTGGAGACCCAGGGGCAGAGCAGGGAAAGCCTGACTAGAGGTGGGGCTGGGGAGGAGTGAAGAGAGGGTGCAGGGGGGCTCTTACTTGGCCAGGACTTTCTTGCCCGTGAGAGCCCTGGTGAATCTGAGACCCCTTCCTGCTGGGCGTCGCCAGCTGCAGGTCCCTCCGTCGAGAAGGACGTGCCTCCTCCAGCCTGCTGGGCCCTGTGTGCCCTTCCTGTGCTCGGACACGCGGTGTCATGCTTGTACTTTTCTTCCTCGTTCCCTTTCCCAGCCAGGTCTGAGACAGCGCCAAACTGGCTCATCCGTGATCCATGGAGCACTTCTGCCTCTGCAGCCTTGCTGCCGTTGGGGGAGGGCGGCTGCGTCCCCAGGGGCAGCTCTTACACTGGAGGCACTTTGGCCAGTTCTTTTGCGTGCTCTTTCCTCCACATGCCAGGGACTCGCATCCCAGCTCTGCCAGGGGCCTCCTGCAGCCCCTAGCGCTTGACTCGAGGTGACTGGAGTGAGGGTCAGATTCTCAACATTCTGATAACTGTCTCCAAAATGTTTCTAACCTCCAGCTCCTTTGGTGCTGCTTTCCCCAGTCTCTTTAGGTTGCAAATGTGCAAAGCAGGTTTTTGACATCCAGTGTTGCAGGTCTTATTTTGAGATCTTGCACTGTGGAACAAAGAAGTCATTCCTTAAATTTCTCAGGGCCTCAGTAGAACTGAGACAGGAGAAATTCAAAATGGTCATCCTCTTACCAGCTCTGGTTCTATTTAAGAGAATGGATGCTTGTAGTAACTCGCAGTAGGACATCACTTTTTCTCCAGATGTTATTTTTATAATTTTAAAATGTGAAAACAGATGAACCATAACATCCTGAGATACTTCAGGTTTAAGATATCAAAGACTACATTTCAGATTTCAGAACTCGAAGTACAGTGCTAGCACAGACCTGCAGTGGCCAAAGGAAGGGTTTTTTGAAGGGACATGGACACTTAATGTCTCTCCTTTTGACACGGCAGCACTTTTAATCAAGACAAGTGACCGTGCTTCCACGTGAAATAGCTGAAGTATATCAACATGCACTTAAGGCATTCTAACACTTTACTCTGTGGCCCCAAACAGTTTTGGAGGGTTGGAATATATCCTGATGATAACAGGCATTTGTAAAAAAAAAAAAATTCTACATTGTTCTTTTTGTGAAGCTAAGACTTGTTGAATAAGGTAAATAATTCCTCTCTCTCTCCCCCTCCCATGGGTCTTATGTATAAATTCTAATTCTTAGGTTGAGAGGCAGCAAGCTTGCAGATGAAAGGGCACAGTTAAAAAGTCCACCTTCAGACTTAGAATTGCATTCACATTCTGACCAGAGCAGACCTCTAAAGAGTGAACTGGAATGGCCCCCTGACTTATCAGAGCCCCTGAACCGTTAGGCTCTTCTGGCCTCAAGCTCCTGGGCCTTGTCCCCTCTCCACGGTCCCTGTGCTGGGAGTCAGCCTCTGAGGCGCGGTTCCCTCCAGACGTGGGAACGGTAACCTGTGTCTAGCAGAGTGTCACGAGGACTCCCCGGGCACAGGCGCCCCCAGCAGAGGGCAGCTGCGATGAGGCCGTCGATGCCGGAGGTCTCAGGCAGAGCCAGCGCGCTCCCGCTTTCGCCTGCTGCCCTCAGTCCACATCGCTTCCGGGGATGGGGTTAGTCGATTAGGGATAGGGATGACGCCGATGGAGACTTTCCTCTGTTTCCCAGTTTTAAAACTTTAGATGATTTTCCTATTTTCATTTTGGCTGTAAGAGTACAGAGAATGAGACGATATGGGGGAAGTAAGGGAAAGGAATGTAGCGTCACACGTATGCCATCATAGGGTGCTAACCACTGTTAATTTGGGGGTATATTCTTCCACATTTTGGGGGGAAAATATACCAATGTGTACAGGAACGGTATTATATGAAATGCAGTGTTTTATAACCTCCTTTTCACTTAATGCTATATCATAGACCTGTTTCCTTGTCAATATATCACATCATCATAGAATGTCATTATGTTAAGTGAATTTGGAGTAACGTCTATCAGTGGACATTTGGACTACTTCCAGTGAACTGCTGCGGTCTCCCCTATACGTGTGTCTTTTCATACGTAGATGGTTTTTGTCTTGGGATACAGTCTTAGAAGTTGATTGGATGCTCAGAGTGAAAGCGTTTGTTGGTTGGTTTGCTGGCTGCACTGGGCATTCGTTGCTGTGCGTGGGCTTACTCTAGTTATGGCGTGAAGTTGCCCCACAGCATGTGGGATCTTAGTTCCCGGACCAGGAATTGAACCCACATCCCCTGTATTAGAAACTGGATCCCTAACTACTGGAGTCCCAGGAAAGCACATTGTAAATGAGGCATATTATCAAATTCACTTGGAAAGACTGTTCTAAGTTACATTCCCATTAAAGCATATATAAAGTTCATATCTCCATGTGGAGTTTTAGAATAAAATATTTCTACATTCTTTCCATGAGAGCATTTTCTTCACATTTTCTCCTGTAAAATCAAAGCAGCTTCAAATTTTTTTTTCATATTAAAATTTTAAGAAATTCAGTTATCTAAAAAAATAAACAAAAGCTTTTAACTGTAAACCAAATCCTTCGGTCCTAGTAACTTGAAAACTGCGTTCATGAGAATCAGCGTGGGGTCTTAGACACTGTCTTGGCGAATCATCGTTCTTTAGAGGTGAGCAGCTGCAGGCCTGCCGTCAGGGGTCCTCTGCCACTTTCCCCGTCACCCGCCTCCCCATCCTGGGATAGTCACCATTTTTACTTGCAGAGGAAATATCATTTTTCTCCTAACCTCAGGGCTGCCCTGTGACATTTACATTTTCTTTAACAGATGAGTCTAACATGCATAGAGAAAAGTATAATAATCTCAACTGAACGGATTATTAAACACACCTGTGTACTCACCACCTGGGTCAAGAACAAAAGAAGATTTCTGTACTAACATTTTCTAACTCAGGTGACCGTAACGGAAAATGGAAAATTGCCCTGAATAGTCCTTGGACTGCAACTCTGACATCAGACCATCAGTGATTTCACATCGGAACGTTCTCAGCAGGTCTCCCCTCTTCTGCTCTCCTCTGGGGGCAATTACTTCTCAGTGTCCTGTGTGCAGTAACTCGTCTAGTTTTTGATTGTCCTCAGCACTGAAAAAGCTTTCAGCAGACTTGCTCTTTGACCATGAAATCACAGGGGCAAAACACGGTGGTGTGCAAACACACATCACTGAGGGCACATTGCTGTGCACGCTGGCCAGAAATCACATACGGGCGGTTTGGCACAAGTTACCGTTTGGTGCCAGCCTTGCAGTCTCTGGATGAGCCTGGAGGGACAGCAAGGAGCAGGCACTGTGCACTAGAGAGCCTGGCAGGAGTCAGAGCGTGTGTGAGCTTCCTGGGTGCGGCGGCCAGCAGTGGGACCTGGGGGCAGAGCCGTGTGCCCGCAGCCGCTGGGCTCAATGGATGCAGAGGCCGCAGCACCCTGCCTCCCGGAGCAGGTGCTGGGCTGGGCCTCGGAGTTCGGGTAGAGAAGGCCCAGGGCTGGCGGCTCCTCCCGTCTCAGCAGCCACTCCCACGGCCTCACTGCACCCTTGCCTGCGCGCTCATGGGGGACACCGGGTTTAATCTTGTTGTTCGGTCAATAGCTCTGGCATTATCTTTCTGTTTTGTGGTCAGTGAACCGTTTTTCTTTCTTTTCCTGCACGAACACAACCTCAGCTGCACTGCTTACCCTGCATGTGGAAAAGTTCCAGTCTGGACTGTGGCGAAACAGCGCTCTGATTAAAGTGATTAAAACGATATACAGCATGCATAATTAACCTTTGCGCGGCTGTCACCGCAAGCTGATGCACAGAGCTGATACTGTATCTGTCTGTGGCAGCCGGCGTATGCTACATGACCATTTTTTTCCTGCAGAATTTTAATCACTGGAGATAGGGTCTTTAGCCAGGAGAGAGAGATCAAGGCAGTATTAATCCTCTCAATGGCTTTATAATTTCCCTTCTATTCTGCTACTGGTAATCAAGGAAAATAATGCCGCCTTAAGCCTAGATGCCAAGGTCGACCATCCCCATGCCCTTTGATAGCAAGGGTGTCATCATGAAAAGATTTTAATGAGTGTAAAGCTGGCCATGCTTGGGAGAAGGGTGTGTGGCATGACCCCAGGCAAGCCTTTGTTTTTGGCAAAAATAATTTAAAAATATTAGCCCTATTAGAATTATATCCCGGACAGTTGGTCAGGCTGCAGCCCGGCCGCACGCAGTGGCCTCGGGTGATTGAAGAACTGGGCAGTGGGCCGGGCCGGCGGCGAGGCGGCGCCCTGCGGGCTCTGCGGGCTCTGCGGGCCCTGCGGGCCCTGCGGGCTCTGCGGGCTCTGCGGGCCCTGCGGGCTCTGCGGGCTCTGCGGGCCCTGCGGGCTCTGCGGGCACGGCCCCGGGGCGCCGCCGCGTCAACCCGCGAGGGCAGCGGCGCACAGCTGTGTGGAGACAGTTGAAAACAAGGCCCTGTCGTGTTTTTAAGAACACACCGGCAGGTGAGAAACAAAAGTCCTTTCTGCTCGGAAGCGCCTGGGCCGCATTCCCGGCGGGCTGCTGGCAGCTGCGGCCGCCCGGGCCGCTCTTAGGCGGCTTCCCGGGGAGGCGCCAGGCGGGCGAGCAGAGACGCGGGTCCCGCGGGCTGCGGCGCGGGACTCCTCAGGGCCTCCGCTTCGTGGTCGCTTGTCCTGAGCAGGAAAGGCCGAGGGGGCCGCAAGCGCGGACCTCAGACCCACATGCGCTTACTGGGGTCGGAAGGTGAGCCTTTCACCGCGGCGGACCAAAGGGAGCCCTCGGCGCCTCGGCCAGGACCCAGCGCGGCTCCGGGAGGCTGCGGGCAGCCGGCCCGTGGGGGTCACGCACATGGCTTCTAGATCCAACTCTACAAGCGTTAGCCCTGCCTTCTCCTGAGAGGCGCTGTGCCCATCCCTCCAGGGCAGGGGCGGGCGCGGCAGCAGAAGACCCTTCCTGCGCGGAGCAGGCAGGCTGACTGGCCAGCGTTAGGCAAGAAAGCCCCTCCTCTCGGGGCTTTGATCCCGTTTCTCTCCTTTATACTCCGACCCCAGGCTCTGATTCTGGCCTCCTGGGATTTGTGCATGGTTTCCCTGAGCCTCTCCTGGATGCGGCATCTTCAGGGTTTGCACTCCCCTAGCCTGGCCTGGGGACCCCTCCCCTTGCCGGTCCCCGGGATGAAAGGCGAACAGCTCTGCAGAGGCACTGTTGCCCGCTTCCCTGACCCGTCTCTGTGAGGCCTTAGGCACCACTGATGCCACTGTTTACAGATGAACCTTCCTTTTCAGCGATGTGGCCTTGACGGGGCCTCTTTTTGAAACCGTTTTCTTAGCAATTCATTTGAGCCATTAAAATGAATGAAACTGAATTTAAAAGAAAATATTCTATAATTTGGACTTTCTCCGCTTCCTCTGAGTTACTGTACTGATGCAGAAAACAGTTCAGCCACGCATGCCTAAGAGAGCGCTCCAGCTCCTGTTCCTGTCGTGTGATTTCCGTAATGGGGCTTCTGCCTTATTTCCATAGATCAGAGCAAGTGCTGGCTGGAGGGCCACACAAGTGTGTTCCTCCTAAGAAATGGGACTGTGGGGGCCTCCACTCTGAGTTACTGGTGTGGCTGGTGAGCCCAGGAACTTCTCTGCTGGTTCTGCTGGGCCCAGGAGTCCTGGGACGGTGCCAGGAGACCCCCCAACATAAAGCCAGATTTCTGGGTGGCCACTGAACAGGGTGCCAGGCCCGACTCCCAGCAGACATGCTTCATCCAGCGTGGCCCCCGCTTTCCTCTGTTTTCTACCTTGAAGTTCCTCCTAAGACTTGTTAAGGAAGAAATGTTTGTTAATAGTTTAAGAGCGTGCACAGCACGTCTTGTAGAGCCCTCTGCTCCGTCTCAGAGGAATTCATGAAGCCCAGGGTTGGTCTCCTTCCTGAGAGCCTTGAGGAGTGAGTGTATCTGAAGAGTGCTTGAAGACGTGTCTCCCGTGCGGTGACCTAGGCGCATGTGTGTCTGTGTCTGTGTGTGTCTGTGTGTGTCCATGTATGTCTGTGGGTATGTGTGTCTGTGTGTGTCCGTGTATGTCTGTGGGTATGTGTGTCTGTGTGTGCCTGTGTGTGTCTGTGGCTGTGGGTGTGTTTCTCTGTGTGTCTGTGTATCTGTGTCTGTGTGTATCTGCGTGTGTCTATGTGTATCTGTGTGTCTGTGTATGTCTGTGTTGTGTGTGAAGCTCTGTAGTTTAGGCTGTCTCATTGCAAAACTGAGTTTCAGAGATGCACCCTGAAGGCTAACCAGGGCTCGGAGACTTTGAGCCCCCAGATTATGAAGGCCTTTGTCTCCCTTCTAAGAAACACGGACTTTTCCGTGAAGGTGGCACAGAAGCCCGAGTCACTTTTCAGAGCCCGTCGCCGCTGCCGGCTGTAGTGGCTGCTCTGCCTAGTGGTCAGGACGCGGGGTTTGGAGCCCAGGACCCCCTGTACCTGCCGCCCGAGATCACATCTCCCTCAGGACATGGGGTTCTCACCGCTCTGCGGCCCCAGACTCCTTCCTCAAGCTCCACGCGGCCCCCAGAGTCCTGCCTTTAGCATAGACATCAGGAGTCACCACCCCTACAAAGAACCCACAGCTGCTTCCGCAGCCAGATTCCACCAGGCCTCTTAACAATGTGCAGCCTCTTCCGAGGGCCCCCTGTCGGCAGCTCCCGTCGGCTGCGTGTCTTCTATGCCCTGCCAGCCTCCCGCGTGTGGACCCCGAGCAGCCACGGAAGGGGCCCGGTGCGTGAAGGGGCGCCTCCTGCACTTGGAGGCTGTTGCTGTGTCCTGGGTTCCCACGCACCGGCCTCTGATGCCAGGACCCTGAGCAGGAGGCGGGACTGACTCCATCTCTCAGATGAGGAGACTCAGCAGGGTCCGCCTGACTCTGCTGTCCTTTAACACCCTCCTGGCACGCAGTCTGTGGGCACCTGCTGTGTGCCCAGCTTGTGGGGGAACACAGCAGCTCCCAGCGGGTGGGGCAGAGAGAGGGTTCTGTGGTGGAGCAAGCACAGAGCTTGGGGGGCAGCCGGGACGTCCTCCACTGTATGTGGAAAAAGTGCTTAGTCTCCAAACCTCAGTGTGCCTGTGCTCTGAGCCCTTCGCACGTCCAAGGGAAAAGGCAACGGCTTTACTACAGAGTCAGAGTGGCCCAGCACGCTGGTGTGTGTCCAGCGGCCACATGCCGCCCTCCATGGAGCTGGGGGTGATTTTGTGCATCTGATTTCTCCAAGATGCGGAATATATTGTATCTTGCAGTAGACAGGATGGATGCTGCTTAATTATTCAGCTGTTCCTGGTCTGCCCCATCCCCTGACTCTGCAGTGCCAGCTGTCTTCAGCTGTGCCATTTCACGGAGCCTGTCCCCTCTCTTGTTTCCTCCCAGAGCTCCCAATAAACAACAGTGACCGATGCTGGTCAGCATCGATCCAGCGCCTTCCAGAGGCAGGGCACCACACAGTGCCTTTGCGTGGTGTTTTATTTTGAATTCTCCCACTGACACCCCAAGACCAGGACTTCAGCACAGACGGTTCATCTGGGAGGCAGGGGTGACATGTGGCACAGCCCAGGGAAGGCAGAGCAGCGGAGGGCCGCCACCAGGCATGTGGTGTCGTGGATGGTGGTGCAGAGGAGAGCACAGCTCCATCCCTTCAGGGCCTCCAGGGCCAGTGCACAGCATGTGGGGGGAACGAGGGAGCCAAGGTGTCCACAGGGCAGCCCCCCGCTGCCATCAGCCGGTGACAGTGGAAGGCGGGACGCTCACAGAGCGGGACCCAGCCCCCAGAGGGACCGCCGGCCGAGGCATGCAGATGCCGGCTCTGGGAGGTGGGCCAGCGGGCACTGCCATGGGGGGCGGAGGGGTGGACGTGGTCAGGGAGCTGCAGCATTTGCTCCCCGAGGCTGCCGTGGTCCTTTTGCTGGATGGATGATCACACAGAGTCTTAGTGGACTGGGCAACGGCCTCCGGTGGCACATGCTGGTCATCCGTGTTCTCTGCTCCGTGTAAGCTCCCCTTCCTCTCTGCCCATCCAGGGGTTTAACTCGCAGTCCAGCTCAGCAGTGGCTTCACGGGCTTGGCACTGCCTCCTTCTGGGCTGGGGCCTTTTCCACCCACCTGCTCAGTCGCTCCGCGGCTCCATCGTGTCTGACGCTTTGGGATCCTGTGGGCTGTAGCCCACCAGGCTCCTCTGTCCGTGGGATTCCCCAGGCAAGAATACTGGAGCGGGTTGCCATTTCCTCCTGCAGGGGAGCTTCCCAGCCCAGAGACTGAGCCCACGTCTCCTGCATCTTGCGCTTTGCAAGCAGGTTCTTTACCCACTGAGCCACCTGGGAAGCCCCCTTTCCACCTGAGTCTGGCCCCAAAGTTGGCTCTCGAGATGCCAGGCGGCTTGCTTCCGTGAAGAGAAACGGATGAGGCTGGGTGAACGTTTCTGTTGAAGTGCTGTGTCTCTGACTCAGACTTTGGGTAGTGAGGTGCCCGGGTCCTGCTGCTATCACAAACAACCCCATGGTCCCCGCGTTCACTGGGGGTCCCTGCAGAGGCTCGCGGCCCCAGGCAGATTTTGTGCCCCTCCCTCGCCCCAAGGATGCCATGCCCTCAGGTCCCAGGCATGATGGAGGCTTCAGCCTGAAGTGAAGATGCCCGCTCTAGCGCCGCTCACTCATCAGGTCCTGTCCCGTTGCCCAGCTCTGTACAAGCAGGCTGGAAGCGCCTAGAAGGCGGGCGGGCGCAGGACCACTGGGCCTCAGGAATGCCTTCCCCAGCAGGAAGGGTCAGGCTAACCAAGCAGTCATGCTTAAGGCCCTCCTGGGGCCTCTCCTGGGGGTTGCTGGAAGGCTGGAGGAGTCTTGCCTTGGGCTGCAAATGTCATTAATTCCTCAGAAATGCCCAGAGCCAAGGTTGCTATTGCTAATAAGATATAAGTGTTTGGTTATTTAACAAATCAAAAAAGCATGTTGTCATTTAGCAAATCAAAAGAGCGTGTTGTTGCTGGCGTGGTCTTGATGGTTCTTAAAGCAGGTGCCTGACCTCCACTCTATTCCTCATATTAGCTGTCTGTCTTTTCAGCTCTAGCCCTCCAAGTTATGCTCGGGAATAAGTCTTCTTGGCATGAAATGTCACCACACGGTAGTAATCAACAGTTGTCACAGCTGTTTTGAAACCTAAACAACTAAAGAAATGCATTTTAATGTTTATTTTAATAATTCTTTTTTCTTCCTAGCAACCCATGTGAGATCTGCTGGTTTTGGATCCTGCGAGTTTTCATTTACACTCGGTGTGTTCTTTCTTTGCTCTGTCTGGTTGTCTTACAGAAAAAGGGACAATGTGTCATTCTTGCCACCTCAACACTAAAAGTGTGCAGATGCTTTCCAAATATATGTATTTTTAATGTGATTGAGCCAAAAGGAGACCAACAGATTTAGGAAGGAATTGAACGTGTTTACTGAAATGAATCATTGAAGTCTGACTTTCTTTTTTCACAGTGATCAGCAGATGCCAGGCCTTCATTTTTTAAATTGGAGTACAGTTGATTTACAATGTTGAGTTAGTTTCAGGTATACAGCAAACTGATTTAGTTATACATATGCATGCATTCATCCGGGCTTTTTTAGATTCTTTTCCCATTTAGGTCCTTACAGAGTATTGAGCAGAGTTCCCTGTGTTAGTCCGTGCTATACAGCAGGCCCTTATTTAGTTATCTGTTTCACACATAGTAATACGCCAGCAAATTTGGAAAACTCAGCAGTGGCCACAGGACTGGAAAAGGTCAGTTTTCATTCCAATCCCAAAGAAAGGCAATGCCAAAGAATGCTCAAACTACCGCACAGTTGCACTCATCTCACACGCTAGTCAAGTAATGCTCAAAATTCTCCAAGCCAGGCTTCAGCAATACGTGAACTTCCAGATGTTCAAGCTGGTTTTAGAAAAGGCAGAGGAACCAGAGATCAAATTGCCAACATCCACTGGATCATGGAAAAAGCAAGAGTGTTCCAGAAAAACATCTATTTCTGCTTTATTGACTATGCCAAAGCCTTTGACTGTGTGGATCACAATAAACTGTGGAAAATTCTGAAAGAGATGGGAATACCAGACCACCTGACCTGCCTCTTGAGAAATCTGTATGCAGGTCAGGAAGCAACAGTTAGAACTGGACGTGGAACAACAGACTGGTTCCAAATAGGAAAAGGAGTACGTCAAGGCTGTATATTGTCACCCTGCTTATTTAACTTATATGCAGAGTACATCATAAGAAATGCTAGGCTGGAAGAAACACAAGCTGGAATCAAGATTGCCGGGAGAAATATCAATAACCTCAGATATGCAGATGACACCATCCTTATGGCAGAAAGTGAAGAGGAACTAAAGAGCCTCTTGATGAAAGTGAAAGAGGAAAGTGAAAAAGTTGGCTTAAAGCTCAACATTCAGAAAATGAAGATCATGGCCTCTGGTCCCATCACTTCATGGGAAATAGATGGGGAAACAGTGGAAACAGTGTCAGATTTTATTTTGAGGGGCTCCAAAATCACTGCAGATGGTGACTGCAGCCATGAAATTAAAAGATGCTTACTCCTTGGAAGAAAAGTTATGACCAACCTAGATACCATATTGAAAAGCAGAGACATTACTTTGCCAACTAAGGTCCGTCTAGTCAAGGCTATGGTTTTCCCTGTGGTCATGTATGGATGCGAGAGTTGGACTGTGAAAAAAGCTGAGTGCTGAAGAATTGGTGCTTTTGAACTGTGGTGTTGGAGAAGACTCTTGAGAGTCCCTTGGACTGCAGGGAGATCCAACCAGTCCATTCTAAAGGAGATCAGCCCTGGGATTTCTTTGGAAGGAATGATGCTGAAGCTGAAGCTCCAGTACTTTGGACACCTCATGTGAAGAGTTGACTCATTGGAAAAGACTCTGATGCTGGGAGGGATTGGGGGCAGGAGGAGAAGGGGACGACCGAGGATGAGATGGCTGGATGGCATCACCAACTTGATGGACGTGAGTCTGAGTGAACTCCGGGAGATGGTGATGGACAGGGAGGCCTGGTGTGCTGCGATTCATGGGGTCACAAAGAATCCGACACAACTGAGCGACTGAACTGAACTGAGCTGAGTGTGTGCATATCGACCCCAGGCTCTCAGTTTACCCCTGCCCTGCCCTTCCCTCCCCTCTGTGACCCTAGACTTGTGTTCCAGGTCTGTGCCTGTTTTCTGCAGGTCTGCAGGGATTCTGTTGATGAGGGGAGGAACCCTGCCTTTACAGCTGTCCCCATGCCATCCTCACGCAGCGATGTGTTATGAAAATGTGGAAACAATTGCTTGTTCTGAGTGAGAAGGACTCAGCAGCACACAGCCCGGTGCTATTTTCATAACTGTGCCCCATGCATAGCCTGGTCTCTGGCCCCAGGATGGACTCGGCAGCGGCATCCACCGAGAGCAGGGCAGGACAGGAAGCACGCCCGCTGTGGAGGGCACGTTCTCTCATTGGCCCTGATGGAGAGTAGGTTTACGAAGGCTTTTGAGGACCCCAAGGGAAAATGCACCCATAAATCAATGGTGATGCATTAGCAGACTGCTACTGAATGCATTGTTCACGGAATGTAATTCCCTGATAATGGCTTTCTATACAGTGTGTCATCGCAAAACAATGGTAATATCCCCACAGCAGAAATGACTGATAAATTATACACAAATAGGATCTTAGAATTCTCCTGTCGATCCAATTTGGGGTTATCAGGGCTCGTGGAGCAGTAGATTTCATTTTCACATTGTACAAAGGTACAAAACCCCCTGCACATATTGTGAGAAGCCGTGTTCTCCATAGTGAGTCATTGGTGCGGAATTGGCGAGCGTTTCTCAGCGTCTGGCTCAGTCTCCTCGTATTCTGTACGATGAGCTATGTCTGCTTTAGTCCTTTGTTTTATCTAAAAGTGAACCTGCGAGCACTTCTGAAAACTGCAAGAATTTTGAAAGGAACTATGAAAGTTGATGCTTTTAGGTGGAGTTACGGGAGCGGCATGACTGTTGCTCTTCATTTTTTGATAATTGTATTCACTGGTTCATCTCTGGTTGTGCTGGGTCTCCACTGCTGGGTGGGCTCTTCTCTAGCTGCAGCGGTCGGGGGCTCCTCTCCAGCTGTGGTGCACAGGCCTCTCGCTGCACTGGCTGGGCTCCTTACGGGCTCTGAGCACTCAGGCTTCAGTGGCCGCAGCTCCCAGACTCCAGAGCACAGGCTCGGGGGTTGTGGCTCACAGTCTCAGTTGCCCTGTGGCACGCAGGATCTTCCCAGACCAGGGACCAAACCCATGTCTCCTGCATCGGCGGGCATATTCTGCACCACTGCGCCACCGGGGAAGCCCTTGCTGCTCTTCATTTTTTAACGAGATGTGCTGTTACTACTTCAAGGATCCTGACAAAGATCATCTGTAGTCCTGTTGCCCTCTAGGACCTGGAAATTCAGAAGCCCACTAGTAGCTCTGAACTCTCTGAAGTCTGATAAGAATTGAGGCTGAAAGAGATGTCTAATCAATTCCTCCAAGATCCTTGAGGACAGAACAAGATGTAATTGAGTTTTTGCACACTTTCTAATACCAGGACAAGTGCCGTGTGTCCCAAAGCACTGGCATCAGTGATGATGGCGTGAGACCCTGGAGGGCCGTGGTGTGCCCCGTGCTGCCCTTGCCCCTGGCATCCAGGAGCCAGGCTCTCCCAGGGGTGGGGCATGTGGCCTGGGGAGGGCACCATAGCCGCTTCAGAACCCACTGTGGCCATGTCCAGAGGTGGCACGTCCTGCAGAGATACCCTCGCCAGACCGTCCCCCAGGAGGCAGTGACTGTGCCCCACTGTTGCAGAGATACCTGAGCTCCTGTGGGTCTGTCTGCTAAGACTGGCTGGCCAGCCTCTTACTGGCTTTGTGAACTCCTGAGAACCTTCCAGGAAACCTCCCACCTTCTTCCTTGCTTTACGTAAGTTAACCTAAGTTGGTTTCTTTCCTTTACAACCAAGAACCCCTGAAAGATTGGGCGGTCAGTGTTGGCTGGCATTTCCTGAGTGCCAAAAACAGAAGGAAACTTGGGAGGTGGTCTGATCTCTCATTTTAAGATGACTCCCAGGCCTACCCCTTGCTCGGAGTTGTAGACCACTGGCAGCAGAGCTAGCGCTGGGATTCTGTTCACTTGTGGAAGCTCTACTCGGGGAGAAGAGTCACCCTGGAGGCCGGTGCTGTTCGCCGTGGTAGCCACTGGTCACACGTGGCCTCTGAGCACTTACAGTGTGGCGCATCCAAGTTGTGACATGTGTCAGAAAAGAGGAGACGATGAGATCGTGTTTTGTGTTGATCATGTTTGAATGATTATATTTTAGACATACTGGATGAGATGAACTATGTTTTTGAACTCATTACCATGTAATTTTTCAGTGTGGTGGTGGTTTGATCACTAAGTTGTGTTTGACTCTTAGCAACCCCATGGACTGTAGCCCTCCAGGCTCCTCTGTCCATGGGATTCTCCAGGCAAGAACACTGGAGTGGGTTGCCATTTCCTTCTCCAGAGGATCTTCCCGACCCAGGGAAAGTTACGGGTGCAGGTTAGATTGCATTTCTGTTGAACAAAGCTGCTGAGCACAGTCAGGAGAGAAGATGACGTCCGAGTCTCGGGACGGCAGGCCGTCTTTGCTGGTTATGCTTGAACACCGGTCAGTCTCTGCTGTGGCAGATGCCCCGCAGATTCCAGGGGCTTCCAGCAGCTCACGTTTGTTTCTCCCCGTGAGTCTGCCCAGCAGCTGTGGCCGCTCCAGCCGGGCCCCTCTCATCCAGGCTCACGTGCTGCTCCCCTAGGGACACAGCTCTGGTGGGGCAGCCGTCTCTGGGGCCCGTTCTCACTGGAGCAGCTCCAGCAGGAGAGCAGGGACAGCAGCGCCTCCTCCTGAGCTGCTGCTGGCGGGGGCACACCGCCCCTTCTCTCCTGCGCCCCTGGCCAGAGCAGCTCGCCTGCCCAGGTCCACAGGAGATGTGGCAGGGGTGTGAACCTGCCTGCTGGGCAAACACAGCCGCAGCAGGGAGGGGACGAGCTGGTGTGAGCACATGACGCTCACGCGTGTTCACTCTCCTCTCGCGTGAAGGAGTAGCTCACGTTTACGGCATCCAGCGCAGCCCCTCTTGACCTCGCGTCTCGTGAACCAAAGGGCAGGCTCGTTGCCTCCCCGCTGGTGGAGCAGGGGCAGGGTAATAGGAGCTAAGGCTCCCATTTGAAAGGTGGGGGCCCACGGCAGCCAGGCCAGTCCTGGGGCCTGCTGGGCAGGTGCTCAGAGCCCAGGAAGGGTAGAGGTCTTGCCATCTGCCCTTCACATGACTCTGGACAGCCCTCTGGAAGCTGCACTCCTCTCTTATCCTCCCCGGCCCCCTCCAAGGAAGATGCTGGAAGAGATGTCCTCCCCAGTGGCAAACAGATTTCTTAACTTGTGTCCTACCCATAGAAAAGGTGGAAGCTGAGGATCATCTTTGATCTCAAGTGATCAGTCCGTTTTAATTCAGGTTCAGAGCATGCCTGGCGCTTCACGAAACCATTTTGAATCTGTGACTCCTGTGGGCTGCCTATGCACGTAGCATTCCAGCCACTTTCAGCCCAGGTCCTCTCTCTCTCTCCACACGCAGTGTTTTGAGCTTTTGGTGCTTCCAAAAAGTCAAATTCCGGGTCTCTTTCCCAGGGTCTTTTTGTGCAACTAAGGGAGTCCCCTGGAGGGGTTAGGGGAGTGGGGATGGTCAGCAAAGGGGGTAACAGTCCTACATTTGATTCAGTCTCTGGAGGAGGCCAGAGGAGGAAATAGCACCCACTCCAGCACTCTTGCCTGGAAAACCCCATGGACAGAGGAGCCTGGTGGGCTGCAGCTCATGGGGTCGCACAGAGTCGGACACGACTGAGCGACGTCACTTTCACCTTCTTTCTGGAGGAGGCTGAGCCTTAATAGCCAGCCATGACTTGGTGAGAAACAGTTCCATTCTCAAATCGTTCAGGTCCTGGGATTTGGGGGTTTTCTCGATTCCCTTTCAGTTGCACAGCAGTGGGCTGTGTCTTGATTTGCGGTGGGGGCTTTCTTCTGTCTGTGGGGGGTAAAGTTGTGCTGTAACAGCAGTTCACATGGGTAGCATCCTGAGAACAAGTTTAGTAGGTACATTTTCCACCTTCTAAGTTATCACAGGTGGTGTTTGTTGCCAGATGTTTCAGGACTGCATCCCTGGGGGTGCGACTTTTCCAACTTTCTCTAAGAGTTTCCTGGCGCCCTAGCACCTCGACCTGAAAGCACGCAGTAGATTTCAGCTTCCTGTCATGGCAGCCCTACTCGTGTGCCCAGTTTCTGCGCTAGTCAGCTTTTGCCGCAGTAACTGTCAGCCCCCAGATCTCTGCAGCATCCAGCAACCAACATTTGCTTTTCACGTAAGAGTCCTGCTCGCCAGCGGCACTCTGCCGGCTTGGCCACGCTCCCCCGTCTCCTCGTGCCAAGACGGTGCCTGAATGAGCAGCCGCCATCTGCGCTGAGTTGTTCTCATGGTGGAGGGGCAGGAGCCCAGGGCGGAGTGGAGACCCACACGACCCCGCACAGCCTCTGCTGAGACCTGGCACGCTGTCACCTCCCACAGGTGACCTGGGAAGTCCAGAGCTAATGGGGCGGGAAGGCACACTTCACCTTCTGGGAAGTCGTGATAAGGACAGGGAAGAGGTACATGGTATCGAACAACTACCTCCGTGACTCACAGGTTCAGACTCTGTACAGGAACCCGGGAGTGAATCACCAGGAACAGCCTTGTAGCATTTTCATAGCAGCAAAAGCACAGGCCTGATGTGAGCCACGGGGCCTCCGACTCTGGGCTCCTCCAGCCGCACACCCGGCTTCAGCTCCAGGCCACAGAGAGTGCTCCCTGGGGAGTTGCAACACCACCTCTTACACTGCCGTGGGCCAGAGACTCCTCCCTGCGGATCTCAAGCTCCTCTGGGCTCGTAACGAAGGGAATGGCCGTCTTTGCTTTAGGTGGTACCTTGTCGCTTTCACGGAGGATGCTCTGATTCTCTGCTGAACTTCTGGGTCTGGCAGGAGCAGGCTCCGTCAGGACGGGTCTGGGCTGTGGGGGAAAGGGCTCAGGCTTAGGAACCAACTGATTCCATTTTGCTCCCATTCTGCCGTCTACCAGAGGTGGACAGTGAAAGTCCCAGTCTTGTCCGACTCTTTGTGACCCCCTGGACTACACAGTCCATGGGATTCTCCTGGCCAGAATACCGGACTGGATAGCAGTTCCCTTCTCCAGGGGATCTTCCCAACCCCGGGATT
Source organism: Litocranius walleri (assembly GCA_006410535.1). Classification (NCBI taxonomy): domain Eukaryota; kingdom Metazoa; phylum Chordata; class Mammalia; order Artiodactyla; family Bovidae; genus Litocranius; species Litocranius walleri. Next base: position 1,498,890 of record SJYG01000203.1, read on the forward strand.
GAACCCAGGCCTCCCACATTGTAGGTGGATACTTTATCAGCTGAGCCACAAGGGAAGCCCAAGGAACCTGGAATGGGTAGCCTAGCCCTTCTCCAGCAGATCTTCCAGACCCAGGAATCGAACTAGGGTCACCTGCATTGCAATCTCTAAGAGTTTCCTGGCGCCCTAGCACCTCGACCTGAAAGCACGCAGTAGATTTCAGCTTCCTGTCATGGCAGCCCTACTCGTGTGCCCAGTTTCTGCGCTAGTCAGCTTTTGCCGCAGTAACTGTCAGCCCCCAGATCTCTGCAGCATCCAGCAACCAACATTTGCTTTTCACGTAAGAGTCCTGCTCGCCAGCGGCACTCTGCCGGCTTGGCCACGCTCCCCCGTCTCCTCGTGCCAAGACGGTGCCTGAATGAGCAGCCGCCATCTGCGCTGAGTTGTTCTCATGGTGGAGGGGCAGGAGCCCAGGGCGGAGTGGAGACCCACACGACCCCGCACAGCCTCTGCTGAGACCTGGCACGCTGTCACCTCCCACAGGTGACCTGGGAAGTCCAGAGCTAATGGGGCGGGAAGGCACACTTCACCTTCTGGGAAGTCGTGATAAGGACAGGGAAGAGGTACATGGTATCGAACAACTACCTCCGTGACTCACAGGTTCAGACTCTGTACAGGAACCCGGGAGTGAATCACCAGGAACAGCCTTGTAGCATTTTCATAGCAGCAAAAGCACAGGCCTGATGTGAGCCACGGGGCCTCCGACTCTGGGCTCCTCCAGCCGCACACCCGGCTTCAGCTCCAGGCCACAGAGAGTGCTCCCTGGGGAGTTGCAACACCACCTCTTACACTGCCGTGGGCCAGAGACTCCTCCCTGCGGATCTCAAGCTCCTCTGGGCTCGTAACGAAGGGAATGGCCGTCTTTGCTTTAGGTGGTACCTTGTCGCTTTCACGGAGGATGCTCTGATTCTCTGCTGAACTTCTGGGTCTGGCAGGAGCAGGCTCCGTCAGGACGGGTCTGGGCTGTGGGGGAAAGGGCTCAGGCTTAGGAACCAACTGATTCCATTTTGCTCCCATTCTGCCGTCTACCAGAGGTGGACAGTGAAAGTCCCAGTCTTGTCCGACTCTTTGTGACCCCCTGGACTACACAGTCCATGGGATTCTCCTGGCCAGAATACCGGACTGGATAGCAGTTCCCTTCTCCAGGGGATCTTCCCAACCCCGGGATTGAACCCAGGCCTCCCACATTGTAGGTGGATACTTTATCAGCTGAGCCACAAGGGAAGCCCAAGGAACCTGGAATGGGTAGCCTAGCCCTTCTCCAGCAGATCTTCCAGACCCAGGAATCGAACTAGGGTCACCTGCATTGCAGGGAGATTCTTTACCAACTGAGCTCTCAGATGGGAAACAAGGGCCATTTTAAGTTTCTGGGTTGATTTCCTTGTCCATATAATGAACACAGCAACTTGTAGCGCTATCGTTAGGATGGTTTCGGGCAATTCCTACCATGAGAAAGTTCTCTGTTCCATTGAGTCAAAATCTGACGACCTCATCCATGACCTTTGGCCGCAGTCCCGCCTCCGTCAGGGGCAGCAAGGCAGCCAGGAGCGTGCGCGCGGGCTGCCCGCATCTGAGTCCAGCTCTGCCGCTGTGGGGAGTGTGGCCAGGAGGGTGCTTAAGGCTCTGTGCTCAGGGTCCCCGCTTACAGCCCCCCGGGGGAACAGCTGCTGCCGCCACTGTCGCTGTTCCTGCTTCAGAAGGCAGCTCCCGGGCGCCTGAACCTGGGTTCCCTGCCTTCTGCAGCCTCCCATACTTCTCCAGGCTCAGCCCCCTCGAGCCCTCTGCAGGCGTCCAGGTCTCTGCACTCCCCACCAGCCCCTCCTGGAACCGGCTTCAGCAGCCCCGGTTAAGAGCGGCAAGTGCGTTCAGGGCTGGAGTCAGCGCTCACAGGGCGGAGGGCCGCATCCAGGGATGCGCGCGGTCCACCGTGGCCTCTCTGCCAGCCCTGGCTGCTCAGCCACTTTGGGCCTCGCCCTGCCCTCTCTGGACACTGGTGAACTGAGTGCTGGCCCCACCCTGCCTCCGGGGCACCTGCCACGTGAAATTTTTTGTCTGACTTAGGCTTTCCTGGTGCAGGACTGAGGAGCTCATGGCTCACCTTTGAGAAGCCTTCTGGTTCTAGCGTCATAACCATCTATTATTTTTTGCTGTGAGGGCTCACTTCTTATGCTCCTTCTATTTTAATGGTCTGGGTTAGCCATCTTACTGAGTGGGTCTCTGAAAGTGTTCATTTAATCAACTGGGGAAAGAGAAAGTAACAATTTCCTGAATTTCTTGGTCTTTTCAAGTAGAGAATGGGAGAGGAAATAGACAAATTTTTGTGAAATGTATGCAGTGGTCACTTATTTCTTCGCTTACATTTAAAGTCAGGTTTGATCCTTTAGCGTCTATACCGATACATCAAGTCAGCTTCGACTTTTTAAAAAATTCCTGTCTTTAGATACCAAGTGCACGCTATTAGCATTTGGAATGAAGATAAAATACCCACAAGTATTTGAATGAAACTCAGTTGTCTTAAAGGAAGCAGTCTGCTCTAGGACACAGGGTTTACCTGAATGGGGGTCACAAAGGCAAATATTCTCTGGGGATCCCCTGGGTCTCGCCACTGAAGAGGTGAGACCCTCACCCATGCCCTGCGTTTCCCCTCTCCCCGGGTTTCCTCTCTGCTCCTCTCTTAGCTTGACTGCCAGGGTCACCCCTGCTGATTTCTCAACAGCCAGGCGTTGCAGCAGCCGGGACGTTTAAAATACAGGAATAAATTCACTAAAAGGCACGGGAACTTTCTTAAGCAATGGCTCCTGAGGTTCCCCTCTCAGTATGACAAGGAGTGCTGTAAGTGCTTTAAGCTGGGAGCTTTTCGAGCTTTCCATCATTGGAGTTGGACCAGTTTGAGAAAATATGTACCATAAATAATCTTCAGAGCATTTTAATATACTGCCGATAGTATTAAAAGTCAAAGCTTTCATAAAACTTAATTTACTCTGCCTGTAACTTAAATCTGGAGCAGCTTAAAAACTTGCATGGCGCCTTCTAAATGGCAGCCCCCCTTCAGGCTCCTGGGGGGTGGGAGGCTGCGCTCCTGGGCCTGGCAGTGTGGGGACTCCGTCTCCCTAAAGCTGTGTCCACTCTGTGGTGACACCCCCTTGCAGCCTGGGCAAAGCCGGCCTCCTGCCCACCCCCGCCCCCACCACGTCCCTCTGCTGACCCCAGGGGTCCTTGTTTCTGAACTTGCATGAACTGGATTCCTACACCAGTGACCTTCTTCTTTTCTAACGTAAATATTTGATGCTATGAGTCTCTTTCTAAGCAGCTATTTAGGTGCATCCTAGATTTTTGATACCTTGGGTTTTCCTTTTTATTCATGACAAAATATTTTCTAATAGCCGTTGTGATTTCTCCCTTGACCTCTGGGTTATTTATAAGCGTGTTGTTAAGTCCCAGCTGCTTGGAGATCTTCCAGATTATCCTTCCGTTATTGATTTCTGATTTAATTCTGCTCTGGTCAGAGAACATACTTCGCATGATTTCAGTCCCTTTAAATTTATTGAGATTTGGTTTATGGCCCATAGTATTTTGGCAAATGTTCTGTGTGCACTTAAAAATAATTTATATTTTGCTGTTGTTGGGTGGAATGTCCTGTAAATATCAATTAGGTCCAGTAGGTTATAATGTTGTTGAAGTCTTCTATATCTTTACTGTTTTCCTAACTTTTTAAAGAACTGACTTATTGGAAAAGACCCTGATGCTGGGAAAGGTTGAAGGCAGGAGGAGAAGGGTTGGATGACATCACCGACTCGATGGACATGACTCTGAGCAAGCTCAGGGAGTTGGTGATGGACAGGGAGGCCTGGCGTGCTGCAGTCCATGGGGTTGCAAAGAGTCCGACATGACTGAGCAACTGAATTGAACTAAAGTTTTAAAAAGCAATTTATTTTATTTATTGGTCGTGATGGGTCCTCTTTGCTGCATGTCTTTTCTCTACTTGCAGCAAACGGGCCACTCTCCAGTTTGGGTATGCAGGCTTCTCGCTGAAGTGGCTTCTCTTGATGTGGAGCACGGGCTCTGGGGTGTCCGGCTTCAGCAGTCGCCGAGCCTGGGCTCAGTGGCTGCAGTGCCCAGGCTCCAGAGCACAGGCTCAGTAGACGCTACTCGAGAGCTCAGTGGCTCCATGCTATGTGGGACCCTCCCGGGTCAGGGGTCAAACCCACGTCTCCTGCATTGGCTGGAGGCTTCTTTGCCACTGAGCACCAGGGAAGCCCTCACTTTTCTTTCAAAGGAATTCTTAAAATGAGAAACACAAGTCTTTCACATCTGCCCACACGTTTGCCCTCTTGGGGCGCTTCTTATCCCCTCGTGTGCCTCCAGCCTTCTGCCTGGCATCCTTTTCTTTCTCCCCAAGGCACTGCTTCCCCCTTCCTGATGGAACTGGCCTGTGGGTCCCAGGGTCTGTCTGGGCATGGCAGAGCACGAACTCTTTCTGGCCTTGCTGGGCTCCTGGGGGTGCACTGCCTGCCCCTCCCTCCACCCCAGCCTGGCACAGGTCAGCGCCAGCTGGGGACTGGAGGGGCTCCCTTGCAGACCTCTGGACCATGAGTCTGTGCTCTTGCCTCCTCTCGCAGGCTCTGGCCCACCAGCGTTAGCCTCCGTGGCCTCCCCGAAGTCTGAAGTCTCTCGTCAACTCAAGAAACCCAAAGGCGTGTGTCCGGGCTCCTCCCTGGGATGGACTCTCCGGCCCAGGGTGGCCAGCCGCTTTCTCCTCAGGGATCAGTGCCCTGGGCAGCCTGTGGCCCCGCCTCTGAGAGCCACTGTTTCACGTCTTTCCTCTGTTTAAGGCGAGGAAATACGCCTGATTCCCGTTTCCGTCTCATAGGTGAAGGCAAAGTCCTTTCCATCTACTTTTTAAGTAAAAGAGCCTTGACTGGGACAGAAACCATCGCACCCAGCTAAGCGTCCAGTTCAGCGTGCGCGTGCATCCGCGTTGCTGGCGGCTGTCCCCAGGGCCACTTTCCCTTCCCTCTGGAGCCCCGCCCCCTCCCCAGCCCCGCTCCCACCCTTCTGCTGTCCGAGTCTGTGAATTTGGTAACTTCTGGGTCCCCCAGCTCAGTGGAGACATGTGGCACGTGCCCCGTGTCTGACTCGCTTCGCCGGGCAGAGTGTCCTGAAGGCCCCTCTGTGTCGCAGCTTGTGCTAGCCTCTCCCCCCTCATGCAGGCCAGGTCTCCACCACGCAGACAGGCCGCGCTGCCACCACGCAGACGAGCCAGGTCTCCACCATGCAGACGGGCCAGGTCTCCACCGTGCGGACAGGGGACGGGCCGGGTCTCCATCACGCGGACGGGCCGTGCTGCCACTGCGCGGACGGGGGACGGGCCGTGCTGCCACTGCACGGACGGGGGACGGGCCGGGTCTCCACCGCGTGGACGAGGGACGGACCAGGCCTCCACCGCACGGACGGGCCATGCTGCCATCATGCAGATGGGGCACGGGCCGGGCCTCCACCACACAGACGGCCCCGGGTCTCCACCGCGCGGACAGGGGACAGGCCGGGTCTCCACCGCGCAGACAGGGGACAGGCTGGGTCTCCACCGTGCGGACAGGGGGACGGGCCGGGTCTCCACCGCGAGGACAGGGGACGGGCCGGGTCTCCACCGCGCGGACGGGCCGGGCTGCATGCGCCTGTTCGTCTCTCAGCAGACAGCCGGGTGCTTCTACCTTTGGCTGTGGTGATGACACTAGTCTTCTCCATGAACCTTTAATGCCCGAGCTTGTTAAAATTCTTCACGAGTATTGATGGCCATGTCACCAGACTGCCCAGTTTGTCTTTACAGGTGTAGGTGAGTGTGTGTGTTTATCTGAAATTCTTACGAGAAGAAGAGATAAATGCGTACAGTTCCTTCGCCAGCTGGGATCACACTCCCGGTCCTCGCCGGTCTCGCTTTCCTTCTCTCCTTCCCTTCTCCCGCTGTCCCTCCTTTTCTCTCGCCCCCATCCTTCCCCTCCCTTTCCTCTCCTGCTCTCTCAGCCCCCTTTCCCCTCCCCTCCCTCGTGGACGTGAAGCCGCCTCGTGCAGAGAGAGCACTCAGCACGCTGGCGCGCCGACAGGGAGCTCGAGCGGCTGCTGCCTGCAGATGGAAGGCAGCACAGAGCGGAGCTTCTCTCGCTCAGAGAGGAAGCTTATTTTTGGCTGGCGACGATCCAGGAAGGCTCCGCCGGAGTCCTGACGGGTGACTTGAGTCCCGGGTCTGGGCGCAGTCAGGCTCCCCAGCGGTGGCAGAGACATGCTAAGTAGAAGAGACGCGAGCAAAAGTAGAAACCTCCTGTCATCGTGTCATCCAGGCCTCTTTTCCCAAGAATTCTTTTCAGCTAACTTTGTAAACTTCAAAGCAGTATCTGGAGAACTATACACGTGTGTGACAATTAAAATTGGGCAATGAAAATTACATTTCTTTTTCATGCCCTTTGCCCATTTTTTGAATGGTTTTAGACGTTGTGTATTGCAAATATTTGTTCAATTTTATCATTTGTCTTTTGCTTTTTACATCCTATTGTTCTTAAGAAAATAGTTGCTCCTGAAACAAAAAAGAAGCCTCACAGTAATTCTGACTAACGATAAGTCATCTGAATTAGTAAAAAGATAGAATGACTAATTTAGAGTTTTAATGTTATTATGTTGAAAGCATTTTGTCACCTTTGATTGTCAAACTGTCTTAGCAATTAGAGCTCTTTGGGAACATGTTTTAATAAATGAATGGTGATTTTATCACAGGGAACATTTTTCCTTTGTAAGTGCAAAGAGGTTATACTCAACATCTTGTTTATGTTGTTGATTTGCTGAGAAAAGGTTTCATCTTTAATGTAGAGTTTTTAACCCAATCCTTAAGTGAAGTATCATAAATTCTGAATTAAAGGTTTTCTAGTAATACAGAAAGGTGCAACAACCCATTTGTACCTCATTTTACTATTGTGACAGTATAATTCTAAGTTTCTTTATTTCAACTTTAATCAAGAGAAATTCATTCAAGTATATTTCCCTGCAATCCTCCCACATTTACTGTTTCTGTCAAGGGGGACAGTGTGAAAAATTGTCTTGGAAAATGAAGATATTTACCTCCTTGGTCTGGTGCTGAGAGACCCCCAAACTCAAACCAAAGAACCTCAGTTTTTTGTAAGATGTCACCCTCAGGGCCCTACAGCCATCTTCTGCCTTAGGGCTTCCCCAGGGTGTCCCCGTGGCATACTGGCCCACGCCCTCCTCCGCGTAGTACGGCGCTCTCACGCCTCCTCATCGCCTGCAGATTAGGTCTGTGTAAGAAAGACCTGTGTGCATATCCTGTGTCTGCCTCGTACTGTGTGACTTACAGGCAGTGCTCTTCTCTAAGCCTCAGCTTCCTTGTCTGTAAAATGGGCGTGACCGAGGTTCTCAAAGAACATTGGTGGGAGACTGGGCAAGAAAGCAGCTGAAGCCCGTGGCTCGTTGGGTCCAGGCGTGGTGCCACTGTGCCACACGCCTGGCCGCCTCCCACTCCACACCAGTGCTTCCGTCACGTTCAGTCGCTCGCCGTGGTCCTGACGCCCAGCTCTGTTGGCCCCTGGGTTTCTGCTCCCCGCCCCCTGCCCACCGCACCGTGAACACTCTTGTCCACTTGACAGTGGCCTTCAAGTGGCAGCCAGGATGACCCCCGTCCAGAGGATGCTTCCTGACCCCAGGGCCCCTGCTCCCAGGCCTTGAGCTCGTCTCAGCCACAGGAGATGTCATAGCAAAGCCCAGTTCTTCTCCTGAGTTTTGGTTCCGTTGCTCACCCCCTGGGCCTCACCTTATAAATTGTTAGCTATGCGAGCAGCCTCTTTTATTAAAGAAGTTAACTATCGCCCTCCCGGCCTTCTCCTCCTCTCTTTGCTGTGCCTGCAGAGTCGCTCAGCCTTGTCTCACTCTCTGAGACCCCACGGACTGTAGCCCACCAGGCTGCTCTGTCCATGGAATGCTCCAGGCAAGAATGCTGGAGGGGGTTGCCATTCCCTTCGCCAGCGGAATCTTCCTGACCCAGGGATCGACTCCGTGTCTCCTGTATTGGCAGGCAGGCAGATTCTTCACCGCTGAGCTACCAGGGAAGCCCTTCTCTTTGGTGAGGGAACCATTAACTGGAATTTGGTGTTATTTCTTCTATGTTTTCCTATTTTCTTACACACTCCCTTCCCCCAAATCCTGCAGAATATAGTTTGTGTATTTTTAAAATCACATGAACTTTTCCATTCTACACTGGTTATTCCTCAAATATTTATCGGGCATAACCGACCTGACAGAGATGAGGCACACGTCCATGTGGCCCTGTCCTTGGACCTGTCTTCTTGTCAGCCCCCAGGCTCGCTGTGACAGTGGCATAAAGCTCCTTTTCGGAGTTAGTGCTCGTTTCGATTTGCTCATCGTCGCTTCTCCCACCCCTGCCTCCTTCTGAGTTCAGTATCCTTACACAATCTCCTTCAGAGGCCGTCTTCTACTAGAAGTCTGAGAGGACCTTCATTTCACCTCACTCTTGTTCCCCAGCTGTTATTTTGGAGCATTTTAGCTGACAGCGCATGTGCCTTCCACCCTTCCCTAGATGCAGAGGTTGTCAGCATCCCCTCCCTCCCTCCCTCCCTCCTTTTCTCCCTGTCTCTCCACC
>SJYG01000203.1:1507842-1536932 GCA_006410535.1 Litocranius walleri
CTTCCCGCGCTCTGTCCCTGACCCCCCTCACACCACACACACTTTTTTGACTAACGCATCTGAGTATATTTTGCAGATATTCCTCCCAAATACTCTTAACATCTGTCTACTATGAGTAGGAGCAATCTCCTCCATAATCATAGAACAATTAGCACTCTTTAAAATTTAGCATTGATTTAGCACTATTATCTAATATATAGTCCATGTCCAAATGTCCCTCATTATACCGATAAAGAACTCTGTAGCTTCTTTCAGTCCTGGCATCCAATTAAGGACGATTCATTGTGTTAGTTTTCACGGCCTCTTCATCTTCTTATCCTTCATCTAAGAGTTCCTGGCCTTTTGTCTGATTTGACAGCGACATTTTTGAAAACTCCAGACTGGCTGTTTTCAGAATGTTCTTCAGTCTTGAGTTTATCTGATTGTTTCATCGTTATTAGATTTGGGTTAAACATCTTGGTGACACTATGCCCTTCTCTGTGGACCGCATCAGAGGCCACATGATGGCTGTTTGTCTCATTATTGATGAGTTTTGAGAAAGGGATTATTTGGTTAAATTGAGGCTAACAGATTTTTCCACATGTGAAAATGCATTTTTCTCTTGTAATTAGTTAAAAATCTGCGCGGCGATACTTCGACGCTGTGTGACTGTTCTGTCTCCCAGTGGTTTTGATGTTTGTTGATGACTCTGGCTTCAGTGCTGGTGATTATTTTAAACTTCGAACATTCTGTGTTTTTTAACTTAGCACTCTTCTGTAAAGAACTGTTTTTCTTTCTTCATCCCTCTGCCCTGCAAATGAAATTTAGAGTGGAGTCGTGTGCTCTTTGTGTTAACTCAGCACGTTATATTGTAACCCTTCAGTTATTCGCTCTGATGCTGAAAAGTGGTCCGTGTGTGGCTGGCAGGGGTCCACTCAGTGTCTCCTGTGTTGTTTTAACACATTTTCCTCTGACTTTGAGAGTTTCTCACTTTCAGTCACGACAAGGTGCTCACCGTGTGTTCTCCCTGCTCACAGCCCTGGCGTCAGCCGCTGTTCCAAGAGCCATGATTCCTTTCAAGGGGTGTGGTGTTTAGAAACCAAGATCTGGGAAGTAGGTGTGCTCATTATTACTGAGACACTATTGCCTCGAAGCTCTTACAATGGACAGATCAAGAAGCCATAAGAGATATATATAGTAAGATAATATAGGATATGTCATAATATGGTATGAGACATGGAAGATATACGTATATCTCCTTGCTCTGTCCACTGAAAAAGTAAATTTATTTATGCTTGTATATATTTTGTATATATACAATTTATACCTAAAATCATACATTTCTACTGGCACTTCTAAATTTCAACTTACTGTTGCTATCACAGGCTTCTTTCTCCCTTTCTCCCATGACAGATTTGTGTCTCCCTTATCTCACAGTGAGAACACTGATTTCTGACAAAATTAATATATTTATTCATTTTCTTTTCTTGGTCCTGTACTTCACTATATAGGATTCACGCTATAAAATGTTGAAATTGCCAAAGCAATACCTACTTTAAAGTCATTAGTAGAATTCAGGATCCCTTTTGTGCATGAAAGATACCGCACTGAGAGCCCCTGTCAGTTACTGACCTCTAACCTTTTATGGGTTCATTTCTTTTTTCATCCATCTGTCCGTCAGTGGACACGGCTGCTTTCACATCTTGCGTTTCTACCTGTTTGAGGAACCTGCACGTCGGCTTCCAGGGGCTGTGCCACTCTGCGTTCCCTCCGATAGTGCGTGGCAGCTCCCTGTTCTCCACATTCAACAACAACCACTGAGTGTTGTCTTTCTGACAGGCGCGAGGTGACACCTCTTTTTTTATTTGCCTTTCCCTGATGACTAGTGGTGCTGAGCCTCGTTTCATGTGTCTCTTGCCCGTCTTATGTCTTCTTTGGGGAAACTCTATTCCGGTCCCCTGCTCATTCATGAACTGGGCTATTTGTTATTTTGAAGTGGCATTATATGAGATCTTTGCATATTTCAAAAATTAACCCCTTATCAGATACATAGTTCGCAAACAGCTTCTCCCGTTTGGTAGGTGGCCTTCTCATTTGATTGATAGTTTTCTTTGCTGTACAAAAGCTTTTTAGTTTGATGTAGATTTTTGCTTTTGATTCACTTGCCTGGGGAGAAACATGCAAAAAAATATTGCTTAGACCAGTGTCAAAGCGCTTACTGCCTATGTTTTCTTCTAGAAGTTTTGTGGTTTCTAGGATTAGGTAGTGTTGGTGGCTGCAGAGCCTTGTGATAATAGAAACCACTCAGCTGTGTACTTTCAAATGGTGACTTTTATGGTATGTGAATTATATCAATAAAAATATAAGCATATATATATATATATGAGCACCTTGTTTTCAATTAATATTCTAGAAATCAATTCATAAAATCCTTCACCATTTCTTTTTTACAACAGCTGCATGCTCATTATACCAGAGTTTATTCTACAATCTCCTATGTATTGTTATCTAAATTTTCAGTATTTATCTGTTATAAGTAATGCCACAGGGAATATCCATGTCTGTGTCTGTGAGTCATTGGGGTGATTTTCCTTTCAGTCTTGAATGACGTCTAGAGAGATGGGTACAGTTCCAAGTTGACGATTCACTTTCCCTCTGCTCCCTGATGCTCCTGCTCTGTTTCCTTGCAGCCCCTCTGTCTCTGCTGCGGGCCCAGTTATCCTCTGTGCACGCTCGCTCTCTCTGGCTTGTCAGGCTCCTCCTGCCATCTTTCTGTCTGCAGTCTCACCAAGTAGCTCATTTCCTCCTGCTTGAGATTCACGATGTTTCTTAAGCCTAAGGAATCACGTCTTTTATTGATTACAAAATTCTTAAGAGTTCTTCTCCTGGATATTTTTTTTTTTCTTATTGTAGTCTCTCTTTCTAGAACTCCTATTTAGACATATTTTGTGCCTTCTTCTTTTACCTTACTTTCTCTTAGCCTCATTTTCATAGTTCCCGTGTCTTCTGTCTTTGCCGTGGCCTGGGAAATCTTCTTGCTCTCTCTTCCATTTAAATATTTTCACTTTAGCTTTGTCTTATTGATAGGTACCCTTACCTCTGAATTTGTAATTTCAATGACATTTTTCATTTGTAGAAATTTTATTCAGCGCTTCTTTAAATCTGCCTTTTCTTTTCACAGTATTTTATTATTTCTGTTAGAATTTTTCTTTTTTACCCTTGCTTAATCATTTCAAACTTTCTTATTTTATAGTCTCTCTCAGATTACTCTCTTGCCTCAAGTTCAGGAGTGTAAAGCGTATTTTTGAATACACTGGCCCTTCTGATGGCGGCTGTATTTTGTGTAAAGAGAAATCGCATCTTTGTTAGTTTTAATTCTCCTGTCTGTGAGCCGTGGAGGTGTTAACATGGACTCGTTTTGCATTGTTTGTGTCTTTGTCCCCCTGGTTTCGTTGTTCTGGTAACAGTTTACATTAATCTTTCAGATTAAGGAGTCCTACCAAACACAAGTAGTATTTCTTTGTCTTTTTGAACTTCCCTGTTTTCTGGCATATACTAGTTGTCTTGTTTTTCTCTTTCAGGCTTAGCTCTGACTTCTAAATTTCTTCTTTATGTTTCATCTAAAACTTTATGTGCTCATAAGCGGAAACGAGGACCATGATCGCTCATTCTGCTCTGTAGCTAAAATCAGAAATCTTTGAATAGATTTGTGTTTTAGTGTTTGTTTTCTTTTAACACGGGAGCATAGTTGATTAACAATGCTGTGTCACGTTCAGGTGTACAGCAAAGTGATCAAGTTATACATATACAGGTGTCTATGGGTTTCAAATTCTTTTAGACTATTATAGAATATGGAGTAGAGTTCCCTGTGCTACTCAGCAGGTCCTTGTTGGTTATCTATTTTATTTTTTTATTTTGGTTTTTGTTAGAATAGAGTTGATGTACAGTGTTATGTTAGTTTCGGGTATACAACAAAGTGACTCATACACACACACACACATACAATCATACATACATATGTAGTGTTGGTCTCTGAGTTGTATTCAACTCTTTGTAACCCCATGGACTGTAGCCCACCAGGCATTCTTTAGATCTTAGAACTAGATCTTTGTAAAATCTTTAAATAGATTTTTTATTGTAGTAAAATATGCTTAACATTGTGAAAGTTGCTCAGTCCTGTCGACTGCTTCACTACCCAGTTCTCCAGGCCAGAATGCTAGAGTGGGTGGCTTCCAGCGGACCTTCCTGGCCCAGGGTCTCCTGCATCACAGGCAGGTTCTTTATCAGCCGAGCTCCTGGGGAAGCCCATATGTGACGTAACCCTCGCTACTGTAGCCATTTTTAAGTATGCAGCTCAGCAGCATTCACTGTATTCACAGTACTGGCCAATCATCACCAATATCGATCCCCAAAATACTTCCACCGCCCCAGACCAAAGCTCTCCTCCAGGTGCACGGACTCTCCAGCCACTCCTCGCCCACCGCTCCTGGCAATCTCTCTACTGTCTGTCTCAGAGACCGTGCCTGCTTCAGATGTTCCATCAAAGTGGGCTCATCCAGCATGTGTCGCTTTCCATCTGCCTTACTTTGCTTAGTATGGCGTTTTCAAGGCTCACCCACATTGTGGCGCATACCGGAACTTCCTTCCTCTTTCTGACTGCGTGCTCTTCTGCCGGGTGGGTCTCCCACACTCTGCTCATTCGCTCAGCTGCCCACACGCATCTGGGTTGCTTGCACCTTCCAGCTGCTGTGAATACTGCTGCGGTGAACATTCGCCCACAAAGGTCTGTTTTAGTCCCTGCTTGCAATCCTTTAGGGTAATACACCTAGGAGTGGGGTTTTGGTAATTTTATGGGTTTAAATAGATTCTTAGCAAAATGAAATTAATCACGAAAGACGTAGCACTCAAACAGCAGAGGTGGTGAGGGTCTTCTATCAGGTTGCTTCTGTTTGGGTATCATTTACAATATTCAAGGGCAAGGTCAATAGAGTTTAGCCGTGGAATTGCCTGGTTATTGATACATATTGCTCAACTGTGTACACCATCTGTATCCAGTGTGACTTTCTTTGGATCTAAGAATTGATGCTCTTGAACTGTGGTGTTGGAGAAGACTCTTGAGAGTCCCTTGGACTGCAAGGAGATCCAACCAATCCATTCTGAAGATCAGCCCTGGGATTTCTTTGGAAGGAATGATGCTAAGGCTGAAACTCCAGTACTTTGGCCACCTCATGAGAAGAGTTGACTCACTGGAAAAGACTCTGATGCTGGGAGGGATTGGGGGCAGGAGGAGAAGGGGACGACCGAGGATGCGATGGCTGGATGGCATCACCGACTCGATGGATGTGAGTCTGAGTGAACTCCAGGATTGGTGATGGACAGCGAGGCCTCGCGTGCTGCGATTCATGGGGTCACAGAGAGTTGGACACGACTGAGCGACTGAACTGAACTGAACTGGACTGAAGATAACCTGATGGAGTGAGTGCTCATACACATACCGCTCATCTTCCACTCTCATTTTGGGAGGGCGGTCTGTGTGCTCGGGGCTTGGGGTGGCGCAGATCACGGCTAGACCCCTTCCTGCTCCAGTGCCAGCCCCGGCCTCTCCCATCAGTCCTCTTGCTGCAGTTCAGCTTCCCTTCACTCAAACACGTGCTGAGTGTCTAATTCCCTGCCAGGGGCAGGGACCTCCTGCCCAGGGGCACCGGCAGATCCCTCACGCATGGCCAGCCAGACGCCCACCTGCAGTGCAGTCAGGTGTGAGCAGGAAGCGTGGGGCGCCGGGGAACAGCACGGGACTCAAGGCAGCGACCCCAGAGCGTGTGGTGGATGCTTCCAGGTGTTCCGACCCTCAGTGCACCTGTTACTGCTGCCCGTTAGCAGTTCCTTCCTCTGTTAAGTTCGCTGAGCTCACCCTTAAGCTTACAGTGATAGTTGTCTTTTTTCCCCAAGTCAGTTTAGTCTACTTTCGATGCGTGTACGTAATGAGTATATTTGCCCTGTGTCTTCCCTAGCCTCCAGAGCAGGCATAAGCAAAAAGCAGCATTTAGGGGCAGGGGTGAGGCATGGGCCCAGGAGGGAAATAAATTATTTTTGGATGCCTTGGACTAAAGAAGGAATAAGCCGCATTCGGAAGACATGGGTAGAAGTCTCTTGTATCTGAAGGTGTCCTTTCCACAGCGCAGGTCCTCTTGGGGTTCTCAGATGGGCTGACAGGGGACAAGAGTGAGGCCAGAGGCAGGCGGTCATCCTCTGCTCAGGTGGCCGGTGGTGGAAGGAGACTAGGAAGGCGGCCCCAGGACGGCACCTCTTAGCCCGTGTTTGTCTTGGTTCCTCTGACGGCTATGTATTCCTGGAACTGGCTTTAGAAATGAACAGGGAATTTCTTGCACAGGTAACGGAAGGGTGCAGGGGCAGACTGTCTTCAGACATGACTGGACCCGCACGCTTGAGTCCCTTGAACTGGGCTTCTCCCCGTGTCTGGCCCTGCAGTCCTCCAGTCTGGCTCCATCCTCAGGCTCTCAGGTGTTGTCCAGACTGCTGCTGGACACTGTAGCCTTAAACCTGGCTTGGCTGTGGGCTGGTGCTCCATCAGCTCCGTTGTGATGCTGCCGGCCGGAGTTGGGAGTGGCTGGTGGGCAGGCACGGGCGCTGGCCCTGCGGTGGCCTCTCCTTAGGCTGGCCTGGCCCCCAGCAGCCCTGACTGACCTTTACTTCTCCAGTGTGTCCCTAGCCCTCCCAAAGATGCCGGGCTGGGGAAGCGCACTGGGGGCAGGGACCATCCAGGCGGCCCCACAGCACCTGGCGCAGGGTCTGCCAAGCATCAGGTGCATGTGGGCAGATTCTTGCTGTATGCACCTGAGTATCGGGGTTCAGGTATTTTTCTAGGTATAAATATTTTAAAATTTACCACAGAGAAACTCAGTGATTAAAGAATCCTCTCTTCATTCACACGACCTACAGCTTTATCTTTTGTACGCCTCACTTGCTTAAAGTCAGGTACTTCTTAATACATAAATCAGCCCCTTTTGGATAGAAGTTAAATGTGAC
The DNA here is from genome assembly GCA_006410535.1 of Litocranius walleri. Taxonomy (NCBI): domain Eukaryota; kingdom Metazoa; phylum Chordata; class Mammalia; order Artiodactyla; family Bovidae; genus Litocranius; species Litocranius walleri. The sequence goes on from SJYG01000203.1 coordinate 1,514,869, forward strand.
TGGATTGAAACACAGCCTTGAAAACATAAATGAGCAGTAGAGGTCATTAGGCATCGACACCCCTGGAGAAATACCTCCCGTATAGGAGAAGTCGGGGGCCGAGGGTCAGGTCCATTTAAAATGTATAAACATAGCAAAAGCGCTCAGGGTTGCAAGGCCATCGGAAGGAGCTGCTGGCATTGGGTGATGCCAGCGTGCCAGCCCGGAGTTTCTGTGCAGGGAGAAAGTGACGCGGTGCATGCCCCCCCACCCCCACCCTGCTGCATCAGCAGACAGGCGCATTGTTTTCTGGTGGAATGTGCAGAGCCCAGAGCCTCTGTTCTCTCTGTAGCTCGCAAGCCTCAGCAGAGAGAGAATCGGAACGTTTCAAAGAGATGAGACAAAACCCGATTGTTCTGCTGTGCTGTCGCAGCGCCACGCCGCAGAACTCTGTTCAGAGCTGTCTCCTGTGAGGCACGTGTATTAAGCCGTGTTCTGTCTGTAGAGGCTCTCAGTGTTGGAGAATTTGCAAGTGTAGGGAAAACAGCTGCGTGTTGCCAAGTGTGGCCTCTAGAGGTGGGACCCTCTTGGCCAGGGACTCTGTTTCCTTGGCTTTCTGGACGGTGCCTGAACTTCTCCAAGGTCACTCCAAAGCATTGACTGACTGTACTGTCCTGTCCACGCATGCTGCCATCCCAGCCTGAAGCCTCCTGGGCCTCTCAGGGCGGGGGGGCGGGGAGGGTTCTGTGCAAACATGCAGCCCGGCCACGTTCCGTGCACGGTGTGGGGGAGACATCTCTCGTCCTTCATTGTCCTGCAGTCTTAGCTTGGAAGTGGCCTCAGTGTTCACTTCTGGTGTGCAGGTGTCCGGAAAGGCCAGTTCTTTGGCCCTTTCGCCCAAACAGTGATGGCTCTTCCTCTTGCAACCATCAGGATCACTTATCCAGAAAAATTGATTATTCAGATCGTTAAATCCCCAATTAGTCAGGATAATCGGCCCTCTATTATATTCCATAAATATGACACTGCTGTGGGACACAGAGGGCCCTCCAGCGCCAGTGGCCCCTTTCTGCGCAAGTTCACGTATGCGGCTCCGTGGCCCCAGCTCTCTGCAGGCTGGTTTGCAGGGCCTTATCAGGAAGGCATCCTTGATCTGTGCCAGCTCCCAATTCTGTGGGAACTGGAGTGGCCCATCCAGGGAACTTGTGGGGAGCTAATCTTTTCGAACTGGGACAAAAGTTGAAACAACAGGCATATAGAAAATGGATCAAGTTGACTGTGCATACACATGCGTCCTGCAGCCACTGCTCTGAGCTTGTCTCCTCTGCCCGGGGAAGAGCTAGACTTCAGTCCGCTGTTTGTCTGGATGCCAAAGCCTATACGCATGGCCCCGGCCTCCTATGGTTCAACTTACAGTTTCTTGACTTCAGAGTGATACTCAAAAGTGATACACAGTTAATAGAAACCATACTCGAATTTTGAACTTTGATCTTCTCCCAGGCTGGCCAGCGGCGGTAGGATGTCCTCTCGTGATGCCGGGCGGTGTTGGCGAGCTGCGGCTCGCAGTCAGCCCTGTGATCGTGAGAGCAAACAGTGGACACAATTGCTGCCACTCTGACCCCCGCAGCCCTTGTATTTTTCGCTGTCAATACAGTATTCAATAAATTATATGAGATATTCTACTCTTTATTATAATACAGACTTCACGTTAGATGGTTTTGCCCAACTGTAGGCCAACGTGTGTTCTGAATATGTTTATGGGACACTTGGTTGAGCTCTGATGCTCAGTAATTGAGGGGGTGTATGTGTGTGTGTGCACTCAGTAATACCAGACTCTTTGAGATCCCTTGCACTATCGCCCACCAGGATTCTGTCATGGAATTTTCCAGGCAAGAATACTGGAGTGGGTTGCCATGTCCTACTCTAGGGGATCTTACTGAGCCCATGTCTCTTGCATCTCCTGCATGGCAGGCGGACTCTTTATCACTGAGCCACCTGGGAATCCCCTAGGTTAGATGTAGTAAATACGTTTTCAGCTTAAGATATTTTAGACTTAGAGTGGGTTTATCAGGGAGCAACCCTGTCATAAACTAAGGAAAACCTGTGTTCCTAATGAAGGAAAGTGGCAGCAATGGAAACTCGATGACCTACTGACGTCCAGCAGCTGGAGAGCAGCCCAGGCCAGCAAGCTCTGTACTGGATGCCGCTCAGCCTGTAGCTGCATGTGAGGTCGGGGGAGGGAGGTCACACAGGATGTGCAGATGAGGACGAGTTCGGAGCAGGCCCTTCCCTGGAGGAGGTAAGGGGACCGTCCATTCCCCTCAGTGTGTGTGGTATGAGTCATCCTTCAGAGGCTGCAGGTGAGTGACCTGAGAGAGTCAGGCGTGGAGTTCCCTGGCTGTGGAAGTGTTTTAGATGTGCCTTGAAGGGTAGGTGGAAGTAGAGATCTGGGACCAGGAAGCCTTCCAGGAAAGGGACCAATGTGAGCAAGGGATTGTGGGTGGAGGTATGAGCAAGGGATTGTGGGTGGGGGTGTGAGCAAGGGATTGTGGGTGGGGGTGTGAGCAAGGGTTTGTGGGTGGGGACTGCCCCTCCACTTGGTACAAAAGAAGACAAGCGAGGCCACAGGAACGTGGATGGAGCTGAAGTTTGTTGTGTGACCTCAGAGAAAGGTTTAAAGATAGGAGCTCTGGGGTGACAGCTGTGTTTTAGGAAGATGAATCTAGCCCGTGGGGGAGGAGCCGAGGCACGGCATTCTTAGGCCACAGGAAGAGAGCCGCCTTTATTCCTTCCAGATTTTTCTTTCATATGCTAATGTGCATGTTGTGGATTCCGAGAGAGGAGGAGCTCCTCTGTTTATCTGGCCACAGAACCTCTTTTTCTCGGTGACCGGCACGTGGAGGGCCCTCAGCGTCTTGCATGAAGCAGTAGGCAAGTACGATGCTGTGCTCCCCGGGACAGGGCTTAAGAAGCCCTGCGTCCTGGAGAAGGGCTTCGGCAAATGGAAGGGCCAGCGAGAGAGCTTGGCAGTCACACAGGGAACGAGGATGGAGGGACCACTCAAGAGTCAACGAGCTGAAGAGAGCAGGGCCAGCAGACACCGCCGGCCCCCAGCCCCTCCCCTCCCGCAGGCTGGGTGCGGGCCTGCCTCTGGGCCCCCGGGCCCCCGGGGCTCTCCAGGCCGCTGTCCGCTCCCCAGCCTCCTCCAGCTGAGCTGAGCACAGGCAGCCGGACATCCCATGGAAGGAAGCGGAGGGGGAGCCACGGACTTGGCTTCCCGCTTTTTAACCAGACAGTGTGGTATCTTTCTGCAACACCATGTGCACTCGCGGATAGGAGCTGTTCCTGTGTCGCGGCCTGGAGGAGCCCCGCGGAGCCCCTGAGGTGGGGCTGGGCGGGGGAGCCAGAAAAGGAGGCGCTCTTGCCTTTCCTCCCCCTCACTCTCCGCCCTGCTCCCCGTCCAGATGGCGCTCCGAGACTGGGGGGAGCTCACGGCAGGGGGCTCTGGAGGTGGGGGGGGGTGCAGCCTGCAGGAGGCCTGGAAGTGGAGGCCCTGCAGGCCTCACGGGGAGCTCCCTGGGCCTGCTCAGGCCTCGGGGCTGGGGTCTGCCTCTGTCCCTCCCGCCGCCTTCCTCTCCCAGCTTTGCTCTGCTCCGCCCTCATTTCCTGCAGCCCACGGCCCTGCTGTGCTCCCATCCCTTCCCCTGTAAGCTCGCTTCCTCCACAGCCTCCCGAGCAGGCTCACGGATACCCTCTCTCTTCCCTGTGGGAGCCTTTGTGGGTATGCCACCTCAGGAGCAAGCGTCCCAGCCGGACGCCCTCTGCAGCCAGTCTCGAGTAACCTGCGGGAAGCCCTGGCGGCCCAGCGGTAAGGAATCCGCCTGCCAGTGCAGGAGACAGGGCAGGAGACGCCATTCAATCCCGGGATTGGGAAGGTCCCCTGGATGAGAAGACGGCAACCCACTCTCTTCTTGCCTGGAAAACCCCATGGACAGAGAAGCCTGGCAGGCTACCGTCCACGGGGCCCCAAGAGAGCCAGACACGACCCGCTGACTAAACAAGAATAACACATCCTGTAGCCAGGATGCACGAGAGCTCAGATGTCCCCAGGCGAGGGCTCTGGGCGGTAGGAGCTCAGAGGGAAGACCCTCTCTGCGCTGAGCGGCACCACGGAGATTCTCCCCTGAGCCAACCCTGAGTGGGGCCAGACACGGTAATAAGGAGGTCAGAGGTCAGGAAACCTCGGCCCACGTTTGAAGAGACCCAAACTCATGCATCAGGCTTAGGGGACCTGCACACGGCCAACAGGCAAATTAAAGCCGCAAGTCACACCATTTATTTCCAGGGCCCTGAAGGGGAGAAAACTAAGACATCTTGACATCATTTTGATTTCTAACCCTTATCTCAAAGTTACGTTCCTGCTTATACACACCTGCACATACGTGTGTACACACCACACGCGCACACACGCCTCCCTGCCCTCAGGGCACATGGTCTCCACTGGGAGGTGAGAAGATGTGGGGCTCACAGACTCTGAGCAAAGTCTCTGTGAAACAGAAACAGCTTCCTTTTAAATTCTAGTCTTCTGTTTTTAGTTTTTACTTCTAGTTTGGTAGTTTCATGGGCCTCCTACAGAAGTCATACTTTTGTAGGGGTTCCCTTCTAGGCAGAGAGAAGATGGTAGCGTCTCCCTTGACTGGGTCACGAGCTGCCTTCCCAGCCCAAAGCCAGGGCAGGATCAGACACCCCAGAAGTAGGGGGCCCCTTTGTCTTCTGTCCCCACACCACGCTGTCTTGGAGCCCTAGGAAAGCAACTGTGGTTATTCAGAGGTGACATGGGATGGCCACTTCTACTGAGAGCCTTCCTTTTTCAGCCGGCCCAATTTGTCCTCTAATCATTTTCCACATACATGGCTTCTCACACTCTTTTTCTCGTGAACACATCCGTACCACTAACAGTGTTATATTCTACTTCTTTTCAGATTGATCTGTTGGCATGGAATTATTCTTCTATCTATTATTATTACAGTATCCCATGCAATCATCATTAGCCCATTAACTCATAACTATTACTATCATAGCTAATACAATGACTATTAACTAAATATGAATAATTCATGCTACTACTAATATAATTACTATTATTAACTATATTCCATCTCACATGACCCATCTTTGCTGCCTCATCTCCCCTTCCTCCCTCTCACCCTGTCCCTGCCTCATCTGACAAACCAAACAAGCTGGGCTTCTCAGCAGATCCCGAGTCAGACTTCCCTCCCCGGGACACAGTACACGTGTCAGCGACCAGGGAACGGCTGGTTCGTCTGCAGAGGCAGCACCTAGGGTGAACGGCTGGCCGTGTGGCCCATGGGCGTGCACCAGCGCCACTCTTGTCTTAACGTCAGATTTTGTCTTTGCCGAGGCCGTGGTCTCACCTGAAGCTGCAGGTGAAGAATCAGAGATGGGTCAACATGCCTGGCCCTCTGGACCCTTCCAGTGCGAACAGAACGGAGCAGCTGGAGGAGGGGCGGGGTGGCGGAGGGACTAGGGTGCCCCTCTCACCCTCCCTGATGAACTGAGAGACTTGGTGGAAAGCCTTGGTCACGTCGAGGCCTTGACCAAACATTGCCGCGTGTTTATGCTCCATGGAGTCTGTCTGTAAGGGCAGCGTGGGCCTTCGGAGCTCTTCAAGATTCCACGGACTCATCAGCTGAACTCACACTGTGGTCAGGCTCGGTGGGGTAGCTGGAGACTGCAGCCTTGAACAGTCTAGCTGCGGACCTCACGGCCTAATTCACTGGGACCTGCTGCGCGACAAAGACTGCTTGAGACCCGGACTGCACACACCGCTCACACCCCAGACACAGACTGTGGGCCTCAGAGAGGCCACGGCCTGCCCAGGGAGAGACAAGGAACGAGAGAGACGCGATCAGCGCTGCCGGCCGCTGGAGTAAGCCCTGGGGGCTCTGCGGCCACGGGAGGGGCTGCCTGATTAGCCCGAGGGGGTGCCCGTTCTGAGAAAGCTTCACCAGGACGCGGTTCGCTGACTGTCTCAGGGTGGAGAGGAGGCAGTGGGGAGCACCAGGTGAAAGGGCAGGGCAGGGGTAGGGGACCGCCTGCAGAGGCGGGGAGAACTTCCCTGGAAAGCGGTGGCCTCACTGCGGCTGGTGGTGTTGTGTTCACGCAGGTGATGGAGAACAGGTCTGGGGCTCAATAGGGGAAGATGGTGCCGTGCGTACTGAGACTTGGGGACGTCACGCCGTGGGTCGTGCTAATTCATTACAGACTTTAGACCTGTGAGCGTTTTAAGATCTTGCTGGCTGCAGCTCACAAACAGATGAGAGGAGGCTTTTAGCAGTGCGCCGGACAGGGTGTCAGCAGCGCTGGAACTGCAGGGCAGGGCGGGGACAGGAGGGATCGTGCCCACGAGTCTGGGGGAGAATGTAGAGTGAGCAGGGGCTACGATGCACTAATTCACGGGGCTACAGCGAGGGGAAGGCCTCGGGGGAATGTCTAGTTTGAAACATCTTCATTATTATTGACATGTTACGGTGGCCTATGGCCAGCGATTTTTGACATGAGTACTATGTTTGGGGCACCATGAATCACACCCGCCTAAGACACCAAGCCTAACTGATGAGCACCGTGTGTTCTGACTGCTCCACTGACCAGCTGCTTCGCCGTCTCTCTCTTTCTCTCTTGGCCCCCCTGTTTCCTGAGACACAACAGTATTGAAATTAGGCCGGTTAACAGCACTGCAATGCCCCCCAAGTGTTCAAGTGAAAGAAAGAGTCGCTCATCTCTCACTTTAAATCAAAAGCTAGAAATGATCAAGCTCAGTGAAGAAGGCCTGTCATGCACTGAGACAAGTCAAAAGCAAGGCCTCTAGCACCAAAACTTCACCAAGCTGGGAGTGCAAGGGGAAATGTCTTAAAGTAAATAAAAAGTGCCACAGGAGTGAAGACACACACGATAAGAAATCAAAACAGCCTCACTGCCAATATGGAGACAAACTTAACTGGCCTGCACCGCCGAGCAAACCAGCCACAGCATTCCAGTAAGCCCCATCTGGCCTCGTCCAGAACAAGGCCCTAACCCTTCAATTCTGTGAGGATGAAAGACTTGAGGAAGCCGCAGAAGAGGAACCTGAGGTCAGCAGAAGTGGGTTCGTGAGCTTTCAGGAAAGACGCCTCTCCCATAAAAGTGCAAGGTGAAGCAGCAGGCACTGTGTAGACGCTGCAGTGGGCTTCCCAGAAGATGTGGCTGAGATAATTGATGAAGGTGGCCACCTTGAACATCAGATTCTCACTGTAGATGAAACAGACTTCTCACAGAAGATGCTGTCCGTGCAAGGCTTTCATAGTAAGAGAGGAGGAGTCATTGCCTGGCTTCAAAGCTCCAGAGGACAGGCTGAGTCTTGTTAGGGGTAAAGCAGCTGGTGACTTTGAGTTGAAGACAGCTACTATTCTCAAAGTCCTAGGGCCGTAGGAGTGGCCCTTAATCACTCTGCGTGTGCCCTCCGGGCCGAAGAGCAGAGCCTGGCTGGCAGCACATCCATGCACAGTGTGATGTGCTGAATATCTCAAGCCCACCCTCGAGACCCACTGCTCGGAAGACAAGGTTCTGAATATTACTGCTCACTGACAGAGCCCCTGGTCGCCCAAGAGCCAGGGGAGAGGAACGACGAGATGGATGTTTTCCTGCCTGTTCCCTGCATGGCACCCATTCTGCAGTCCATGGATCAAGGAGTAATTTCAAATTTCAAGTCTTGTTATTTAAGAAATACATTTCATGAGCCTGTAGCCGCCATTGATTGTGATTCCTCTGATGGATCTCGGCAAAGTTGATTGAAAACCCTCTGGAAAGGAGTCACCTTTCTAGACGCCGTTGAGAACGTTGCTGATTCATGGGAAGAGGTCAAGATGTCAACATTAACATTTTGGAAGGAGCTGATGCTGACCCTCATGGATGACGCTGAGAGGCTCAAGACGTCAGTGGAGGAAGTATCTGCAGGTGTGGCAGAAACAGGAAGAAAGATAGAATCGGAGGTGGAGCCTGAAGATGGGACTAAATTGCTGTAACCGCAGGACAAAACTCTCATGGGTAAGGAGGTGCTTCTCATGGAGGAGCAAAGAGAGTGATTCATGGAGCTGGAATGTCCTCCCAGTGAAGATGCTGTGAACGTTGTTGCCATGAAAGGAAATGAAGGAGCAGCAGGGTTTGAGAGGCTGGACAGCAATTTTGAAAGAAGTTCTACTCTGGATAAAGTGCCCTCAAACAGCATTGCATGCTGCAGAGAAGTCATTCCTGAAGGAAAATCAGTCACGGTGGTGGACGTCTTTGTCTTCTTGTTTTAAGACTTTGCCAACCCCACCTTCAGCAGCCACCACTCGGATCAGTCAGCAGGCATCCACATCAAGGCAAGACACTCCATCTGCAAAAAGTTTCATCTTGCTGACGGCTCTGATGACGGTTAGCATTTTTACGTGATAAAGTATTTTCTTATTAAGGTATGTACCTGGTAGCTCAGATGGTAAAGAATCTGCCTGCAATGCGAGAGACCCAGGGTCAATCCTTGGGTCAGGAAAATGCCCTGGAGAAGGAAATGGCAATTCACTCCAGTATTCGTGCCTGGAAAATTCCATGGACAGAGGAGCCTGGTGGGCTATAGTCTGGGATCGCAAAGAGTCGGACGCGACTGAGCGACGTACACTTTCACTTCCGCCTTGTTCTGAAGACAACGCTGTTGCACACTCATGGACTGGAGCATAGAGCAAGCGTAAGCCCACGTGGCTGGCTTTACAGCTGGTGGCCTGGGACTGAGCTAGCCACGTGTCCACGTCTGCCTGTGTATGTCTCATACAAATTAAGCGTAAATATTTTTAGTGAAATTAGATCATGCTGTATGGACTCTTTTGTAAGCTTGTTCACTTAATATCTCATTATTTATACAACATTAATACACTACTTTATCATTAAGTAGCTGCCTCATTTCCTTTGCAAGCAGACATCACGACTCATCACCCTAATCCTCAGTTGCTGGACATTCAGATTGTTTCCAGATTGTCACCATTATAGACAGAATGATGAATATCCTTTTCACTACATCCAGTGTGAATATCGAAATTATTTCTTTACAATAAATTCCTAGGAGTGGAACTGTTTCTTAAGCATGTTCTAGTGGAGCTCCTTAATTGCAAAAAAGCAGAGACCCATACAAACCTGCCGGCTCCAGTGTGGAAAAGTGTTCAAATGAACAAAAGGAACGAGAGCATCTCATGGAGCTCAAGAACAGGATGCCCCCAAGCCTCTCGAGAGACTGAAAAATAAGGCCTCCTGGATCCGAAGCGCTTCCCAGCTCTTCAGGAGCCAGGCAGCCCCATCTCTGCTCCTCTGTGCGCCCTGGCTCCCTCCTCTTCCTCACCAGCCTATTTTGAGGACTTCTTTTGCCACCAGACTCAGTTTTATATCACAGCTTCAGGGACTGACAGTCGTCTCTGTCTCTCTGATAAAATTCTTAAGATGGTAAGTCTGGCAGATTCCTACCAGTCCTGAGTCCCGGCCAGTTAACTCTGGACAGCCTTGGATTAGCGGCTGAGGCTGGAGTTCAGCCATGTGCTGGTGAGTGCTGGCTGTGGGCATCTCCTCCCAGCACCATCTGCAGTGAAGCTGTGTTTGTGTCTTCAGACCTGCCGGGGTGGGAATGACTGCACCAGGGAAATTGGAGGGTACTGCAGATCAGGGCCAGAGAAAGCAATGGCACCCCACTCCAGTACTCTCGCCTGGAAAATCCCACGGACAGAGGAGCCTGGTGGGCTGCAGTCCATGGAGTCTCTACGAGTCGGACACGACTTCACTTTCACTTTCACTTTTCACTTTCATGCATTGGAGGAGGAAATGGCAACCCACTCCAGTGTTCTTGCCTGGAGAATCCCAGGGATGGGGGAGCCTGGTGGGCTGCCGTCTGTGGGGTCGCACAGAGTTGGACACGACTGAAGCGACTCAGCAGCAGCAGCAGCAGATCAGGGCTGGTTGTTCACTGCTTATCAGAAAGCCACTGGGTGTCGCATGGAATGAACCTGTCAGATTCCTCAAGAAAGGTCTGGCTGGTGAGCAACACTGGGCTGTTTGTGATATGGTTCAATTCTATTAAAATTCTGTAGATGTGACTTCATCCTCTTCTAGCTTTAATGTTGTAGAGAAGTCTGGAGGTCTTTGGTTTTCATTTTTGCTTTCTTTGGATTGATCCCTTGCTTTAATCTATCCTAACTCTTACAAGTTTTACTTCTCCACGAAGCCCCCACATTCTACTGGGACGTGACGGTGTGGCTGTCTCCTTCTTGGTCCTCAGGAGGCCCTTTTAGTTGAAGACGCAAATCGCCTTTGTTCGTGTCGGCTGGTAACGCGGTTAGCACTTTTCTTGCGCTGCCTCCCGCTCTCCCGTCCGGGGCTCCTGCTGTGCTCACACTGGGTCTCCTGGAAGAGTCTTCAGTCTGCTTATCCTCTCCTTATAGCTCATTTAATCTATCTTCTCTGAATTCTAGGAAGAACCCTCAATTCCAGCCAGATTCACTGATTTGATTGTGTACACTATTTTGATCTGTTCTTCCGGGATTCTATCGAATTTTTAATTTTGGCAACTGTTATTCTCATCTAAAAACAATCTTTTCTGATCTCAGATTATTCCATTTTCATATTTATAGTATATTATTGACTCTTCTCCACGAGTTTTTTATTTGATTCAGATTTTCTGACTCATCCGAATCAATTTGATTCAGAAACTTCCTGAAGCATTCCGTTTCATAAAGGAGATGTTCTTTCAAGTGCTTTAAAATGAAGATTTCTCATGCTGGCCTTGGCCAGGCTTATGTGGTTCTCTGGGGAGTCCCTTGGACTTTTCTCCAGGAGTTAGGAGTTCAGATCAGCAAGCCTTTGCCCCAAGCAGGGCTCACTCACACCACCCCCTAAGAACTCTCCCGTGCAGGGTAGCAATCCTGATTTTCAGTATTAGTATATTTATTTCCCTATTTGTTCTTTGGAAATGTCCATAGGGATTTAAGAAGCACAAAATGGGTGCGTTCAGATCACCTTGGGGCAGGAGTTTGATTTTGCTTTAATGGCAGCATTCAGGGTGACTCGGGGGGTGACCTCAGAGACTTGGGGCCGAGAGAAAGCTGCTGCACCCTCCGGGAGGTCGGTGGGGCCGGCTGTCAGGCAGAGTGATGCTGGTGACAGGTGTTGAGCTCTTAGGAGCAGGGGCTCACCTTGGCGGCGGTGGCTTGAGGAGTGTGGGGAGGACGGGATGAAGGGTGACCGTGTGCTGGAAGGTGCGGCCTTGCTCTTGGGTGCCTGCCTCGGGCAGAGCGCCGCCCTGGAGATGGGAGAGGAAGGAGGAAGCCTTTCCCAGCCAAGGGTGCCGCGGCCAGCACAGTGGGGTGGGCCCGAGCCGGGCATGGAGACGGGTGCAGCCCCCAGGTGGGGAGTGCCCCGGCCGCCCTGGCCATGAGCCCAGCCGCGGGGCAGCAGGCAGGCTGCCAGCGGACGCAGGCCCGTGCCAGGAGCCGCACCTCGGGCTCCCACGTCCTGCCTGGCTCTCGTGAGGAAGACGGTCAGGACGCTTCCCCACGGGCCCTGAGAGGGACTGGGGCGGGGTGGCCCTTCTCCTCCAGCCGCAGTCCCCCACTTTGTTGATTAGTTTGCGGCCCCCAGGGGGCTCCCAGGAGTTGTGGCATGGTAACTCCCAAGCTCACCAAGCGGCGCCAAAGGTCACAGGGACGTCCTTCCCCACGCCCTCCCCCGCCCCTCATAACCGCCCCGCATCGCACGCTGTCTTCTTCCCGAGCGTGTGCGGTGGGGAAGGGCCAGGCCCGTCGGGACCACAGGTCTGGGGCTCTTACCCCTGCTTATGGCCCAGGCCGTGTCCCCACTGGTCCTCTGGGGACAGGAGCTGGAGTCTGTCACCTGCTCCACGACCTGCCTGGTCCCTCCTCCAGACCGGACGCACCTTAGGTCACTTTAGAGAAATCTGCTTGGCCGGAAGACAGCGTCCTCTAATTTCACAAACAGTGGATTTCTGAGGTGTGTGGGTTGTTTGGGGTTTTTTTTTGGCAGGAATGTACCTTCATTTAATGTATGCAGATGGTGGAAATCGTGGCTGTGATGAGATTCTTACCTGAGTTAACAGATGACTGTTCCTCACCGCGGAACTGCAGGCGCGACCCTTATAATGAACACATGCTTTGCTTTTCCTTGATCGCTGACAGCCGCCGCTGTGAGTCCTGAGGAGAAGAGTATTTAGTGGCAACAGCCAGCCTGGTGCTGCAGCAGGAGAAAAAGTAGGAAATTGATGAATTATCTTTCTATTTGCACCTTCAGAAATAGGTTAATTGTTTCAGTGACTGGCTCTGTCTTGATTAGGAAGCATTAATAGCAATTAATGATATAACTTCAAGAAAGGTATAAGAAAATTAATAGAATTCTCAGCCAACATAAATTATAGTCATTATCTACTGTATCCAGAGCCATTATGGCTGCTAGGCTAGTTGATTAAAGTGCAAGTGGATTTTTTGGTCTGAATTCTCTAGATAACTGAACAAATCTTTTCTTTATTTTTCTAGTATAAAATTTCCCATAGTGAGCTAATACTATTATTTAGTTCAAAATGCCTCAATTCTACAACTTAATTAAAAACCATTCACAAGTTAATTTTATTAATATATGCACATTTTATCTACATGTGCAAATATTACTTGATTATGATGATGTAATATTTTTAGTTAAAAAAAAAAAGAAACTGCTCAAGAATGGCAAAGAACAGTTCGGGTCCAACAATTCAAAACTGCAAACAATTTTATGAAGCTTGAGCTCTGCTCAGCTGTAGGAGCAGAGCACATTTTCTTTGGAAAAACCAATAGCACAGAGGATGCAGCAGCGACGGTGACAAGCATGCCGTGGCTCCCGCTGGCAGCAGCCCCGGTCTGTCCCTGGGACTGGGTCCATGAAGTCTCCCTTCATCTTCACGCTTGTAGAAACTTGGGGCTTCCCTGGTGACTCAGATGGTAGAGAATCCACCTGCGATGCAGAAGACCCTGCCTGACTCAGTCCCTGGGTCGGAAGATCCCCTGGAGAAGGGAATGGCAGTCCACTCCACTGTTCTTGCCTGGAGAATCCTATGGACAGAGAAGCCTGGCAGGCTACAGTCCATATGTTTGCAAAGAATCAGACACGATTGAGTGACGAACACTTTCACTTTTAGGCAGGAGGAGTTGTCTCACAAACGAGGAAGCTAAGACTTGGAGATGGTCAGGAACTTGTCCACGGTCACCCAGGTGAGCGGGATGCTGAGAGCTGGAGGCTGGTTGGGTGAGTCCCCACCGTGTCCTCTCAACCGCTTGGCCAGACTGCTGTGTAGGGGTTGACTTCTTTGAAGAAGATAAAATTTGCCTCGCTGGACCCAACTCTGTCCCATCTGATTCTCTTTGTCAGTGTCCCCAGGAGACGCATCACATATAGCTGTCCTTCCCAGTGTCAGCGCCAGACGTACAGGAGTCTCAAGAGAGTCTAAGCTGCCTTAAAGCTTTATTGAGGGCTGGGGACTGCTGTGTTTACCTTCAGTCTTGGTCAAAACTATGATCTGGGCAGAGTCAGCCTTAAAGTCAAGATGTGCCGCCCGATTCCACCGTTCATTGCTGAGACTTGACGGCTGCGTCCCTGCTGATCTTGCTCTTTGGCTTCAGTCTTTCACGGATGGTGACCACTTGCCCAGCCCGTGTCTGCCAGACTGAACCCAGAGCCCTGCGTAGGCCTGGCACCCTCACCTGTGTGCCCTGCATAGGCCTGGCACCCTCACCTGTGTGCCCCGCGTAGGCCTGGCACCCTCAGCTGTGCCGTCGCCTTGATGTTGCATGTGTCTTCCTCAGGCCTTTCTAGCTCGCTCTTTCTTTTCTGGGGGTCTGGCAACCAGAAGAGCATTCCAGATCTGCACTCTAACCCGTAAGGAGCACACAAGTAGCACCATGTGTCCCCCGCCCCCAGGGATGCTTTTGAAGGTTAGCCTGAGGATTCTGTCGGCATTTTTAGACAAAGCGACAGAACTGATCTTCTAAATGCCTTCCACAAACTGTTTATTGCGGTGTTGCCTTTTGTAATGTATTCTGTGAGGGTCATGTGGATCTGGGAGAAGGGATGAGAGTGATTAGGGAAATCTTCAGACGTGGAGGAGTCTGATCTGGCCCCTGAAGGATGTCTGCAAAACTAGATGACCTCTGAGGTCAGTGGTGGATCGGAGGGGAGGGGTGGAGGGTTGGAGAGGAGGCAGGTGCCGAGCTAAAGCACCAGGGCATGCGGGCCAGGCATGAGGAGACCAGGATGGCCGGAGCTGGGGAGGGGCACCGGAGAGAAGCGGAGACGGATACTCTGGGTGGGGAACCGAGTGAATCCATCAGTGTGGACAGAGGAGCACCCCGGTGAAGACCACCTGAAGGCCCCCGGGGCCCCAACAGCAGTCTGTTCCTCACTCACACGGCTCGTGCAGCGGAGGTGCAGTGTAGGAGAAGCGTCCTCACTGCACGGTGCACCCTTGCTCCTCCACGTAGTTCTTGTCCCCAGGCTCACTGCAGGGCACAGGGGTCACATGCCGGCGCTTGGATGAAGCTGCTTGGAAATGACACTGGTCCACTCTCATTTCCTGGCCCAAACCAGCCACACAGCTAACTGTACTTGACACCTAACTCTTTGGGGACAGGGAAGGACCCTGCTCTTGTGTCAAGAAGGAGAAGAGAACTCAACACATTGGTGAGAATCTGTAGTGACTCCCAGCCCAGGCAGAGGGCAGAGACTGGAAGTGCCAGGTCCTGCAGCAGCTGTCAGGGTCTGAGGGTGACGGGCTGGGTTTGGGGCACACTGGCCTGAGTTCAGCATTTGAAATGACCACTCTGGCTGAAGGGTGTCCCAGCCTCTCTCAGTGGGCTTTCATTTCTGTGACTTGTGCGTGGCCGCACCTTGGGCCTGCTCATTGGAGTTAGGATGGGGTGGGAGCTAAGAGCACAGATTCTAGTTATAAAGCCCCGGGTGTGCATCACAGCTCTGTCCTGTTAGGCAGAGGTGCTACCTTGTGAGTCTGTTTACTTATCTGTCAAAACTGGAACCACAAAAAAATACACGTGGTAATGGACACACGGAGAATAGCGTAGTGTCTGGCCCGTGCTAAGCAGTCAGTGAATGCGCTCTGATTATAATCTGAAAGTCTCTGCCTTGGGGTCCTTGATTTTGTTCATGGTCTTCCTTCCCTCCCATGTTTCCTGCCTTTGCCTGTTTACTTCTTCAACACTGAGCTTGTCTCCACTGCCCAATTTGTTAGCCCCCTTCTAGCATCCTCTTCTTCCTCCACACCATGAGGTCCAAATTTCAGTCATTTCCTGTGGCGTCAGTCCCCTCTCGACCTTCTAGCATGCTCAGCTTGCAGAGCTCAGCCTGCCTTCCACCTGCTGCTCCTCCGCAGGACCGAGGCGCCACCAGACGGGTGACCCCAGAGTCTCTGCAGGCGTCAGTGCTGCACGGCAGCCCCTGGACTCACCCCAGGCTTCCTCCTGCTTCTTCCCTGGCAGCTGTCCCGCACCTTGCCTCCTTCCACCCCCTCCTTCATGTTCATGAAGACAGAGGGTTTCTGTGGTTTTATTTTATGTAACTCTAACTGAAGAGTGAGATCACCCGGCATAGAGCTCCTCCAATTGCGCGAGCACACGTGTCACCCAGAGAACTGAGCATTCAGGCCTTCATTCGGGGGATCTGGAGTGTGGCCTGAGTCTCTGCCCCTCCAGCCGCCCCCAGGAGAGGTCTGCCCTGCTGGTCCCAGCTCCACTCTGAGGAGCAGTGCGTTGGCTGATACGTATTGAAATCTCACCGAGTGCTGAGAAGCATGATTTTTCCCCTCTAAGGAGGACCTCTGCTGCCAGAGCATGGCCCGCAGGACAGGCTTCCCTGAGAGCTGAGCAGAGGGGAGTCTCAGCTCATCCCCCCAGACCCGCTGGTTTAGAATCTGCCCTTGAACAGGTTCCCTGATGACTTGTGTGCACATGAAGGCTTGAGAAGAAGCATAGAAGAGATAAATAAAAAGGTCTTGAGAATGTTTGTAAAACTGCATGTTGTTTTTCAGTGTTTTGCAGACTGAAAGTATTGATGTCAAATTAAGCTAACTAGTAGTGAGGGGGTTGAAATTAATTAACCAGAAAAGACACTCTGAGGAAAATAAATTTTGTACCAGGCTTAGAAGAAGAAAAACATACTTATGAATGTATTTAACTTGTATTTTTAACATCATTTAGAAGGTCTTATCTATAGCTATTTCTTAGAAAAACCTCGTAAAAGAAAAAAAAATGATTCCCACATCTGTCTTACTGAATTATTTTTAATTTTTGTCCCATCATTTTTAATGTAAATAGAAGCAAATATACATATATAGTCTTATTTCTTCCCTTTCTTCTACCCCAAAAGGGACATGCCATACTTGCTTTGCAGTATTTGCTTTTTCCATTTATCAGATCGTCCTAGAGGTCTTTCTGTGTTAGTTTATAAAGAGCTCCCTCAGCTTTTTTTTGCTGCTGGGTGGCATCAAACAGTGTGGAGGTACTGCCTTAGTATTTTTCTTTTCAAAATGATATTTAAAAGCCCTTTTCGTAACAACAACCAGTAAGTAGGAGGCCACACCCCCAGAGAATAATTGCTAAACCTGTGTTAAATTTCTACATCTTTTCTGATTCTTGTCAGGTAACCACCATATGTTTCGATGAGGGTTATTTTAGGCTAAAATGTTTTCCCCAAACTGTCCTTATGAGAGAGGCATCTCTCACCTTGGGGGGAGGTTATTTGGGGGGATCCTTGCCTCATGTTCTTGCACAGGGGGCAGATTTTGCACTCCTTAGGCTGCCTCCTGCCTGCCCTCCTGAGTTCCGCCCACATCCACATGCTGTTTGATCCCGTGCGGCTTAAAAAGAGCTTCATCCTAGCTCCAGCCCCTGTCTGTCTCCCACTCTGGGGGCCTGGGGGGCATTTCACTGCCTATAAGCAAGTCATTCCATGGACTGAGCAGAGACTAAGTCAAATTTTTAAGCAAATAGACGGCGTCCTCTTATTGGAAGCTGTGGGAGAGATTTGGTGGAAGTGCCTGTCATTTAACGATTTGCCATAATTACTTTTAGATTTCCTATAAATTCTCTATAAATCTGTTATTCATGCTGTCACACAGAAAGCGGAGCACCCGCCCTGCTCTAAAGCTTCAGCAGGAGCACTCTCGGGGCTCGTTTGTTTGAGCTGATAGTTTGCACTGTCCAGATTTGCTGAGTAATCATCGACCTTCTGCATGTTAAACAGGCCCACACTGACCACATTCTTCCTTAATATATTTGAACAATCACATAAATGGGTTTAGGACTTTATTTTTCATTCATCCGCCTTCCAGTTTATGTGAACAGACTTCTTATGTCTCTACCAGCCTTGCACTCCGCTCGTAAGGCTTGTGATAATCTGTTTGCGAGTACATACCTTCAGCGGGATCTTGGCTGTGTTCTGAGCGCTTAATTCTTCATAGGCACAGCTTCTGTTTATGTGCTCTCCCTCTCTCTGTCATCAACCTTAGATTTATTGTCGGTGCTGATTTTAGACCAAAATATAAATGAGATTGCGTTGACATAAAAAAAGAAAAAAAAAAGAATCCTTGCTTCCTAGCAGATTGAGTGGAGAACCAGTTGGTTTAAGTAGATAACCTTGGGTCATATCGGAAAATGTCTTGTTCTAGCTGAGTGCTCTATTCTTGCACCATGGGACTGACTTTATTCATTTAAGGGAAGCTAGGGCATACAGGGAAAGAAATATTTTCTTCTCTTAAGATTTCTTGATTTGTTTGTATGTCTGTTGTGACACCCAAGGGTAATTCTGATACAGCAAGTCTAACAAAAAAGAAACGAGATGGGAAAACAGAGGGGGCATTCCTCCGCAGTCGTGAGTTCTCATCCTTCACCATCAAAGCCTCCGTGCCCCGGCTCTCTGTGGTCGTGCTTGCTGTGGTCCTCATCAAGGACGATGACCCACCTAATCCCCAGAGGTAGACAGGGGAGAGGGAGCACACGCAGGAGCAGGAGAGAGAGAGAGGAAGACCAAGAAGAAGCCGAGGCCTCACTCCCGTCTCGCCTGTGCCCTCTGACCAAGCATGAGGCTGCTCTCCAGCCTGCTTCCTTGCTCCTCGTGGGGTCGGGGCTCCCTACTCAGGGTGCTGCCGTTGCTGTTCAGCCGCTAAGTCGTGGTGGACTCTCTGCAGCTCCGTGGACCGCTGCCTTCCATGGGCTCCCCCGGAGTCTGCTCAGATTCCTGTCTACTGAGTAGGTGTTGCCATCCAACCATCTCATCCTCACTCAGGATGATGAATCTCCAAAGAGGCTGAGCCCAGAACCTGCCCGGGTGCAGGGCAAGCAGTCAGCCACACCATGTAGGTGGAGGGCACAGCCCCTCCTGGCCCACCCGGAGATGAGCTGGGCTAAAGCCCTCCCTCCATCCTCCAGAGAGAACTGCTCCTTGATCCTAATGTCAGAAGACAGAACACGGTTTGATTCCCAGAATCAGCTTGGAATGAATATGGCTGATGGACACAGTTATTCGTTAAATCATTTACTTACTATTTATTGTTTTGGAACTTTCGGTGCGCACAGTTGCTCTATGCTGGTTATGATAGAGATCCTATAAGACTTTCTGCCTCTGAGTTTGCTCTCTTCTGAGATGAAATAAATTAGAAGTTGACTACCTAAAAACACAGCCGAGGAAGTGTTCTTCAGCACGTTTGTATGAACATTAGCGTTTAAGGTGGGCGTGCATAAGAAACCACCACGTGATTGATGAAGTGTTCCTTCAATTCTGGGCAGAACCACCTCGCGGCATCTCAGTTTTATGAAACACTAAATATGTAAATGAGAGGTTTTATTGGCTTTTGGATTTCTAATTTGAGAAGCTCTGGTTTTATTTAGGACATCAGTCTCATACAGAAAAATGAAAAGAGGATCATCTGTTGGTCTGTGGGGCGCCCCTTCCGGGAAGGAGCTGAGACCTTGAGAAACCTGTTTCTTGAAATATTGGCCCCTCACATCTTCATGTCTTCACGTGGCTGGGGGGAGGCATAAAATACAACACTTTCAGTGTCATGCCGTTCCAATCAAGCGAAGTCTTCAGAAAGTAACAGCCTGGGGAGTGTTCACCAACAGCACAGCTTTCCGAGCAGGCGTCTGCATAACTAGCCAGTGAATTTACCTTGAGCTTCAATTGCCATAATTTCTAGCCTGTGAGTTGAACAATGGTATCTGTAGCAAGGGAAAATAACTTCAATTTAGTCTGGTTCTCTGAAGATCCTCATTGTATTTTAGTGTGGCAGGGGGGAGGGGGCGTGATTGTGATTTTTCCAGATAACATTCTGTGAGCATATCATGACCCCTTTCTCTCTTATTTATCCCCATTTTTCTTTCATGTGCTTACAGCATTTGTTAAGATAATCTTCTGTTTTCTCCAGAGACTCAGGATTGCATTTCTTTGTTCTGGGTTTTATCTGTCACAGACACTTTCCTAGTTACAGATTCTGTTTGTGAATCATGCTATGTAAAGGACAGCTGATACTTTAGCAGGATCTGAGCCTGGCCGAGAGTCATAAGCACATCCAAGGAGCAGAGCTGCGCTTCTCTCTGAGAACTTGCATGCTGGACGCTGGTCTTAGGATGGGATTTGATTGTCTTAGGAACAGATATTGATATTGCTTTGGAAACTGTAAAGTCAGATTCCTTTTGGCGAGCACCTGTTAGGCACTTACTGTTTGCCAGGGGCTCTCAGGGCTCTCAGGAGGACAGAGGCATACGCGGATCGCACACCTTCAGGCGTTTAGGGGCGGGGCAGCTGTGTGCTCGCGCAGATGCCCTCCTCTGAAGGACACACGTGTTCGTCTCACTGCTCCCCAGAAGCAGAGCGTGTGAGCTCAGGGAAGATGTGGGTGCAAGTGTTGACTGAAAGATAACCCTTGGAAGTGTGGGCACAGGAGACAGAGAAGGGAGAGACACCCATGTGGGTGCTTCAGTGAACCCACCATCCCGGGGAGGGAAGCCCAGAAAACCTTCCTAGAGGAGGTGACGTGCTCCCTGACCTCAGCAAATGGGTGGAGGTTCAGGAGGCAACCGTGCAGCAGGCGGGCAGGAATAGGGAGGGTTGTTGGGGGGCGTGGCGCTCAGGTCGGGGGTGAGGGTGGCTCTGGGACGATTCAGAGAGCGCCTGGCATGTGGCCGATGAGCCAGTGAAGCTAAGCCCTGCTCTCTGTTCAGTCAGCAGATGCCTTCTGGGCACCTCTGGGCACCGGGTGCTGGGAGATGCTCTCTGTTCAGTCAGCAGATGCCTGCTGGGCACCGCTGGGCACCGGGTGCTGGGAGAGTGGCCGGGGCGGTGCCCATGCTCCCAGCCCTGCTTCCGTGGGGAGCGACAGACAGACTGGTACAGCTCGCGGAGGGTGCCCTGGTGTGGGAGCCCAGGGATGAGCGTGGCAGGGCGGGCCGGCTGGTCCCCGTCAGAGCCCCCAGCCCCCGGCGGCAGGCCCTGTCGGTGTCGCTCCTGCCCCAGACAGCGGGCTCACGGTCGTTACAGAAATCCCCTGTGGGTCTGACTCCTCCTCTGGGGGTCGCTCCATGCCGTGGCACCCTTCCTGGAGGTCCACCAGCCTCTAAGTGCTTTGGGTCTCCCGTGAACTCTGAGAAAATCTTTTTCCTTGGAGCCCCTCCAGCTCTGGGGGTGAGGGTGGTGGGAGAGGCCAAGGCTTCAGAATTTCCCCCCAAGGGGCCCTGTGGCTCCCCATCATCCTTGCTAATAGCCTTATATGGGGATCAACTGCCCCGGTCGGCTCCACACCCAGGCTGCATGTTTGACAGAATCATTCAAGGACATTTCTCATAGAGGCTAAAAGTGATCTATTACTGCTCCTAGGGACACTCTCCATAATTTCAGAACACCATTTGGAAAATGGAACTAATCTCATGAAAAATAACCTCTTACTCCTCTAGCCCACAGAACTGCACACGGTTTTTCTCTTGGATATGCTTCTTTGGGGCTTTGCGGGTGGCTCAGTATTAAAGAATCCACCTGCCAGTGCAGGAGACCTGGGTTTGATCCCTGAGTTGGGAAGAGCCACTGGAAAAGGACATAGCAAACCTCTCCAGCATTCTTACCTGGGAAATCCCAGGGACGGGGGCCTGACGGGCTGTGGGCGACTAAACCAGCAATACTGCTTCTGCTGTTGAGCAGCGAGTGCGCGCTAGGGCACTGCGGGCGTGTCTGCGGACGGGAGCCCTCCAGGCTCCCCTGTCCGTGGGATTCTCCAGCAGGAGCACTGGAGTGGGTTGCCATGCCCTCCTCCAGGCGGTCTTCCTGACCCAGGGCTCAAGCCTGCGTCTCTCACGTCTTCTGCACTGGCAGACAGATTCTTTACCACTGGCGCCACCTGGGAAGCCCATTAAGCAGTAAGTTTTGCATTTATATACTTAAATGAAAAGCAGGTTATCAGCTGCCGTCCCTGGAAATGTGGGCTGCTCTGGTGTCCAACCACACAGATCCTAAATCTACATTCCAGCTCTCCAGTTTACCACTTTGTGCTTATCCCAAAATAAATAAATAATGACTAAGCCTACTGCAGAGTTGCCTTTCACACCTTCATTTTTCTCTGCCCAGTAAAAAGCCGATGAAAATACATTCTTGGTAACATTCCATTCATTTCCAAATGTGCAAGTTCTCAAGTACGTTATAAATGAGAAGAAGAAAAAGGGCTGGGTTGTTTGTCAAGCTGTCATATTGTTTTATTTATCGTCTCTTGTCAATAGGAAAGTCCAGAAGTGTATTGAGATAACAACAGAAGTACACGTAAAGATAACAGTGTAAGTGGGACGTACTGCTGTGTGTCCTCCCATTTTTCTCTCTTCCTACCGTTGGACAGTAAACAAGAAGAACTGAGCCGGCTGGTACAGACTCATCCGGAGGGAGCAGGGAGAGTGTCCGTAATGGGGTTTGCCCCCGTTACATGC
>SJYG01000203.1:1537424-1552230 GCA_006410535.1 Litocranius walleri
ACGCCCCCCCCCTCCATCCCCCACTGCACTGCCCAGTGCCTTCAGGGTTGTGACTGGGTTCTGGCTAACGATCGAGAGAGTACACGGTGTTTGAAAGGACAGGGAAGCTTTCTTAGCTCTACACACAACAGATTATCAACCCAGAAACTTACACAGCCCCCTCACCTGTTCCGGGGCTGGGTGAGGAGAAACTAAAAAGTGAGTCTGGGGAAAGTAAAAGGTGGGAGGGACTTTTTTTAGTGAACATGATTTTTCCAATCAGGAGAAAATTCATGCTGTTTATTTCAGTTTTCAGAATAAAGTACATCTTAAAATTGCCCAGGTTTTGCCTTGAGAAACTCACCTCTTAGGATACGAGGAAACGACCTGGTTTGCCTGCGGCACGTACACCATTTATTGCAGTGCATGTTAACAAATAATAATACTAATAATTTCTGTGAGTTCTTGGAGATTATGTATATTTTACATATGCACATACATGGGGCTTCCCAGGTGGCACCAGTGGTAGAGTCTGCCCGCCAGTGCAGGAGATGCAAGAGACGGGTCGGGATGATCCCCTGGAGAAGGCAATGACAGCCCACTCCAGTTTTCTTTACTGGAGAACCCCATGGACAGAGGAGCCCAGCAGGCTGTAGTCCATGGGGCTGCAAAGAGTCGGACACGACTGAGCATCTGAGCACACAGACATCACAGACGTGTACGCGTATGTATGCAGACACATACAGGTATCTCCTCGTCTCTTAAAAGACACGCGCCCTGGAGGGTTCAGCTCTGCAGGACTCAAGCTCTCAAGACGCCAGCTCCCTGCGGTGCGCGCATCGAGATGCTTCAGCGTGCGGGAAGGCACTTAACCCCTTTGCCAGGCCATTTAAATAATGCAGACAAAGATGACAGCCTCCATGTGGTCTCAAAGCAATTGGTGAGCAGAAAAGCCACTCGATTTTCTTGTCTCAGAGCTGTTTCACCCATCTCCCCAAAGGGCACCAATGTACCTAGCTGTGCAAGGAAGAAGGTTAAGAATCATAAGAAACTGGCCAGCTAAGTGGTGTCTTTATTGCCAGAAGGCAGTTGAGAATGGTAGGAGGCGGCGGGGGCGCAGAAGCCGAGCTATGCACCTGAACAGAAGAGGCGCTCCTGCTGTGCATGTCTGGTGAGCTCTGTGGACAGTGAGAGGCTTCTGGGTGGAGGTCAGGCTTTTTGCTCATATATATATGGCCCCGCATTCCTTAGCAGTTGTTCCGCCAGGCAGACGCAAAACTGCATCTTCAGAAACTGAGCAGAAATGGCCTTGATTGTCTGTGGGAGAACTCCGGTCCGTTGGGAAGAAACAGCAGCCTGTGTCTCCTCACGTCATGCTGTCTTTCTCGCCCTTCTTCCACTGCCCTGGCTGCCTGTCGCCCCGGCCCCCATACGCTGCTCTGCCTGCCCTTCTAGACGGAGGCACTGGGCTCCGTCCCAGGCCCAGGCCCGTCCTCCGATCTTGACCCCGAGCTGTCACCGCAGGGGGCGAGGGGCAGCCTCCGCATCTGGTGCTGTTGACCCATCATGGACCCCCACAGCGCCCTCTCACCCACCTCACACGCGCACGCCGCCCCCTCCCCGCCCCCCTGGCTCCTAAGCTTTCACCCTGCTGCGTGCTCCGCCTGCACCCAGACCTCTCACGCCGGAACCCGCGGGAGCACAAGCCCAGTTTCTCCTCCTCTTCCCCCCACCTTCCTCCTTTTCGCCTCCTACCGTCTCCACCGCAGCTTTCCTCCCCCGGGTCCTTTAGTTCCTTACTGGACGAAGCCCAGACTCTGTAGACGGCCCCCTGCCATGGACAGCCTCCCCTGAGGCCCCCCACAGACCTCAGCTTCCCCTTGACCTTCAAGAACCACTTACTGTTTTCCAAACACGCCAACCCAGTTTCCACCTTCCGTTCCCGAAATGCCTCTGCCCCCTCGTCTGCCTGGTGAACGCCTAGCCGTCTTCCCGGGGCCTGGCCCCAGCCTTGCCTCGTCCCCTGGAGGGACTCACCCCACCACGTCCTGCCGCGTGCCCTGCCCGCTGCCCGCTCCCCATCCCCGCTCTCCCGGCCCCACAGTAACCTGCTAGTTCTGCTGACTCGACTCTCTTCCTCTATAAACCCAAGCCTCCTCGACGTCACTGACCTCTGCAGTTAAACCCCAACGCCCCCAACGCCGCGATTACAGTGCCCGGCACCGTGCCCCAGAAACAAGAGGCCGCTACTGCTGCTACCACCCTTCAGCAGTAAAGACCAGATAATAACGACCAAGCGTGTTCTGAGACTTCGTCCTTCCTTCAACAAGTACCCACAGGGGGGCTCCTGCAGCCCAGGCGTCTGTTTTGTGCAAAGACGACCAGCACGCCTGCCCCCATCATCCCACGGGGTGGACAGGCCTCCCCAGGTCAGGACGCTGCCGGGTGGTGAGAGCCCGCCGCCCCGGCTCGCGGGGGCCGCTTCCCGCTGGCTTTCGGTGCTGCTATATGGGACTCGCTGCGTTTCCTCTAGACGCGTTCATCAGCGGTAGATGCTTGTGGTACCCCTCCCTCTGTCTTGGTTGAAGCCTCAGATGTGGAACCATTTGTACAGAGGGACCATGTATCTGGAGGGACCACGTATCTGGAAGGGAGCGACCATGTATGGGACCGTGTATATGAAGGGACTGTGTGTACAGACGGAGAAGGCAGTGGCACCCCACTCCAGTACTCTTGCCGGGAAAATCCCGTGGATGGAGGAGCCTGGTGGGCTGCAGTCCATGGGGTCGGTAAGAGTTGTCGGACACGACTGAGCGACTTCACTTTCACTTTTCACTTTCATGCACTGGAGAAGGAAATGGCACCCCACTCCAGTGTTCTTGCCTGGAGAATCCCAGGGATGGGGGGGCCTGGTGGGCTGCCGTCTCTGGGGTCACACAGAGTCGGACACGACTGAAGCGACTTGGCGGCGGTGGCAGCCTTGTGTACAGAGGGCCGACCATAGGTTACACGGGCATTTTCACCTGCCGGAGCCCAATAACCCCAGCACTGCGCAAAGGTCGACTGTACACCCTGAAGTGGATTGCTGGGTTGTACGGTAGTTCCATTTTCATACTATTTGTTTATTTTATTTTTTGAGGAATGGGCAGCTGTTTTGAGAAGGGGTTGTGTGGGTAAGATAAGCGCACGTCTCTCTTGGGAGCAGAGGGGCAGGGACGAAGCATGGAGGAACAGCCAGAGGCTGCTGACGAGCCTGGAGACTAACGAGCCTCCCGCCTCCGAGGCGGCTTACCGCCCGCACTGCCTTCACCTGGTCCCGCCCTCTCAGACCCGGCAGGGCCCTCTTCCAGCTCGCTCCTACCATCGTGCCCATGTCCAGTCCACCCACACCGCGTGTGCTCTGTTTGAGAACATCCCAGTTCCCGTCACACCTCCACCACCCAGTCCAGGCGTGACTGTCCCCCACGGGCTCGAGGGGTCGCCGGCTGGCTTCCTGCATCCTCCTGTGCCCCGCTCAGTCCCCAGAGTTCGAGCCTTTGTATCTGGATGCCTGCGGCTGGTTCCTCCCTTCAGACTCTTGGTCAGCACCTCCCACCTCCCCACGGGCTCCCCTGCCTGGTGTGGCTTGCATCCATCCCTACTAGGCTGTCCCCCGAGGGCACAGTCTTGACTGCTGGGCATCAGGGCATCTGCCCTTCATCTGCTGTATCTGCAGTAATTCCACAGCTTAGCAGTTCAGGTACACTTTGCACTTTTTTTTTTCCCCTGTCTGAGTGATTCAATCTTCTTTAAATGTACTTTTTAATTAAACGCAATCTGGACAGCTCTCTCCACTCAGCCTCTCTCTGATGACTGAGGGTTTCCTGTGGGGGAAGCCGGCTCAGATGGGGCCCCAGGGCCCCCTGCCAGGAGCCTTTCTTCCCAGGACTACAAAGCGTTTGCCTTTCTGCCTTTGAAGCTGCCCGGTGCCCACTGCTGCCGACCTCGGCAGCAACCCTCTTCCTGAGCCTGTGTCCCCACCTCGCAACCACCTACTCAGCCTGGGAGACATTCAGTGAAGATGCTATAGTAAAGTCTCAATTAAGGAAATGCTCAGGGGAAGAAGCGTTCCAGTTAATTTAATTTTTGGTTAACTGAGCACAACCAAAGTTTTATTGAGAGGCGGCAGCATCATGTAAAAGAAAGATTATGAACTTAGGATAAAGATATTCATGTTTGAAACCCATTCTCTGCCACCTGAAGTCACGTGACTTTGGGGCTCAGTTTTCTCTCCACAAAAGGGGGTGCTAATGGCCACCTTACTAGCTTGTTGTTAGATTAAATGGACGAACTGGGGTCACACAGAGTCGGACACGACTGAAGCGACTTGGCGGCGGTGGCAGCCTTGTGTACAGAGGGCCGACCATAGGTTACACGGGCATTTTCACCTGCCGGAGCCCAATAACCCCAGCACTGCGCAAAGGTCGACTGTACACCCTGAAGTGGATTGCTGGGTTGTACGGTAGTTCCATTTTCATACTATTTGTTTATTTTATTTTTTGAGGAATGGGCAGCTGTTTTGAGAAGGGGTTGTGTGGGTAAGATAAGCGCACGTCTCTCTTGGGAGCAGAGGGGCAGGGACGAAGCATGGAGGAACAGCCAGAGGCTGCTGACGAGCCTGGAGACTAACGAGCCTCCCGCCTCCGAGGCGGCTTACCGCCCGCACTGCCTTCACCTGGTCCCGCCCTCTCAGACCCGGCAGGGCCCTCTTCCAGCTCGCTCCTACCATCGTGCCCATGTCCAGTCCACCCACACCGCGTGTGCTCTGTTTGAGAACATCCCAGTTCCCGTCACACCTCCACCACCCAGTCCAGGCGTGACTGTCCCCCACGGGCTCGAGGGGTCGCCGGCTGGCTTCCTGCATCCTCCTGTGCCCCGCTCAGTCCCCAGAGTTCGAGCCTTTGTATCTGGATGCCTGCGGCTGGTTCCTCCCTTCAGACTCTTGGTCAGCACCTCCCACCTCCCCACGGGCTCCCCTGCCTGGTGTGGCTTGCATCCATCCCTACTAGGCTGTCCCCCGAGGGCACAGTCTTGACTGCTGGGCATCAGGGCATCTGCCCTTCATCTGCTGTATCTGCAGTAATTCCACAGCTTAGCAGTTCAGGTACACTTTGCACTTTTTTTTTTCCCCTGTCTGAGTGATTCAATCTTCTTTAAATGTACTTTTTAATTAAACGCAATCTGGACAGCTCTCTCCACTCAGCCTCTCTCTGATGACTGAGGGTTTCCTGTGGGGGAAGCCGGCTCAGATGGGGCCCCAGGGCCCCCTGCCAGGAGCCTTTCTTCCCAGGACTACAAAGCGTTTGCCTTTCTGCCTTTGAAGCTGCCCGGTGCCCACTGCTGCCGACCTCGGCAGCAACCCTCTTCCTGAGCCTGTGTCCCCACCTCGCAACCACCTACTCAGCCTGGGAGACATTCAGTGAAGATGCTATAGTAAAGTCTCAATTAAGGAAATGCTCAGGGGAAGAAGCGTTCCAGTTAATTTAATTTTTGGTTAACTGAGCACAACCAAAGTTTTATTGAGAGGCGGCAGCATCATGTAAAAGAAAGATTATGAACTTAGGATAAAGATATTCATGTTTGAAACCCATTCTCTGCCACCTGAAGTCACGTGACTTTGGGGCTCAGTTTTCTCTCCACAAAAGGGGGTGCTAATGGCCACCTTACTAGCTTGTTGTTAGATTAAATGGACGACATTTGTGAATGCGACCCTGTAGCAGACTTGGGCGGCCGCGTGGGAACTTGGTGAAGCATGCTTTCCTTCCCGCTTCCCATTTTGTTTTCATTTTTCTTGAAATAATTCTTACTACACTGGCAGATGGTTTTTTGAACATGTTTTTTAATGCAGAACACTGGAGGAGAAGGTAATTTTCCTGGCAGTGGTAATAGTGACTCATTATTGTAGAATATTTATGAAAAATTAACCAATCGTTGAGTATCTATGGAGTAGTTACTGTATCTCAGATACTATGGGAATAGCAGAAATGAAGAGGTCATTTTATGCTTTTTAAAATGCCCAGATAGTCTTTGTACTCTTCTGCTAAGAATTGAATGTGTGTGGGGGGGGGGGAATGGTAGAAATGTCAGCTTGGTGGGTTAAAAATGCCCATCTGTGACTTCCTCTCACTTGAAAGAGAAGTAGAAGGCCACTGAAAAGCAGGCTTAGGTCCACAGGACAAGACAGAGCCACTGGTGAACGAGAGATGAGAAGAATGTCTGCATGGAGGACATTTCCCCCTTGGGCAGGGGAAAGGGGCCTCGGCTTGGGGACACCCAGGTCAGACGCGGCCGCCGTGAGGCTGCTGCTGACACAGCTGGAAGCAGGGGTCAGCGCACGGTTTCTGTCTGGAACACTCTGCCCCCTACCTCCCGCTGTGTGCAGAGTGCTCAGCAGGAAAGCAGATGGACAGGTGGACCGCCAGACAGACAGGAGTGGGGCCGGCTCCTGAGGAAGGAGCTCTGTGCGCTGGGGTTCGAGGGCCCCGGCGAGCAGCCCTGAGCTCCCCGCCCGACTGAAGCCAGGCTGCCCGTCAACAAGCCAGAGTTCACATTTGGGAGGTGCGGCAGGCTGTCCCATTTTCAAGTCTCTCTTTGCTGTTCTGTTTAATCCACGTGCTCACACCGGTTTGAGGATGGGCTGACGCCTCCCAGCCCCAAGTGCAGCTGCTCATGCGACCTGTCCTGCCGACCCAGCAGCTGGGGGCCTTGAGCTCCTGTCATCGCTGGGGCAGTGAGAGCCACGCGAACAGAAGTCCCCGCCCGTATGAATCCCCGTCACCAGTGGCTTCCTCCTTCCCCGTCCTGGGGGTACCGGCTGTGCCCAGTTCGCCTGTCCCCAGGGGCTGTGGGCTGGGGGCTGGCCCACCGACCCTGTGGGCAGTCGGGGGCCTGTCTCCGGGGACCGTCCCCCCGGGCTGGCGGGACAAGGTGCTGAGCACAGGCTCCGTCTCAGGCGCCCAGCCAGCGGCGATTAAGGCCACATTAGCACCTTGCTGGGCGACCTCCCCGCGCCCTGCCGCTCTCCTTCACGTCACGCGACCGTGTGCAAATATTAGCTCCTCGGGTCGTTTCTCCTCATCAGCGACTTTCACAGATGACAGGCAGGCTGCTCATGTGACTGGCGTTCCCGAGCCCTTGTCCTTTGTCTTGAACGCTGTCTGTACGCGGAGATCTGAGCAGCAGCCCCACGGGCCCCGCGGTGCCACCCGCCCAGGGCGCCGGCTGCGGGGAGGGGAAGGCTGCCCGGGGCTTTCCAGGAGGCCTGAAGGTCCAGGGAGCAACGTCCTGTTAGCGGAGCCGACATGGAGGTTGAAAATCGATTCGGTGGTTCTGCCTGCAGCAAGCTTTTTTTTTAAAATCCACACGAACCTTTCATTCCAGCATCTTGTACCAGTGGGCCAGTGGGAGCAGGACTCAGCGCTGTGGGGCTGGGGCTGGAGGGCGGTCCTCTTTCCTCGCCTCCCCTCTCTCCACGGCCCTGGCCGCGCTGCCCACGGTGGAGCCGACCGGGGAGCCCCTCAGCCGCTCGCGTGGGGGACGCATCTCTGCAGCCTCAGGTCCTCTGGGAGGCATTTTGCATTTGCCATGATGTCCATTTATTTTTTATTTCCAGTCTCATCTGTCTCCACCTTTATTGAAATTCGTGTTCTCAAAATGTTTGATCAGTCTTCGTTTTCCCTGGATAAACAGCAGTAATGCGCACTGTGCGTAGTTTAATTTTGATATTACACATATTTGAGAGAAGAGTTGCAAAACCATCTCGTGTTTTTTTCTCCCTTGTCACCAGAGGGATGAGCTGAATTATTTATAGCTTGACACTCACACAACAGAGATGGAGTCAGGGTGTTTACGCTTCAGACAGGAAGGATTGCACCAAGTGCTTGGTTCATGGGATGTGTTTGCTCCGGGGTCCTGTTCAGGCCCACATAAGAGAGTGGCCACTTCCCAACCACACACGTACCCGTGAGAGGGCCTGACCCATGAAATACCTGTGGAATTGGATGGATTTGAAAGTAGTGGCTAGACCAGCTACCTCAATCAGCAAAGTCTTTAACTGATAAATAAGGTCAGCAGTGGAACACATGCGGCCATGTGAAGGCCGTCATGAGCACGCTGGGTAGAGGGGCAGTAAGAGCTCTCAGTTTCCAGGGCTTCTCGGCAGGACCTGGGTCACGGACTGTGGGCTCCACCCCCGGCTCCTGTGGACAAAACTGCCTGACCAGGACCCCAGGAAGTGCTCCTTAGGGCTGGATCGGGCCCGGAGGTGCTGGCTGTCCTATGCGAGCGGCTCAATGAGGTTTACATCTGTGCCCCGCTTCATGCCACGTTCCCGTCCGCGCCCCGTCTGTGCTCCAGAGGCCCCCTTCATGGCTTCTGCTTTCTCTCCACAGGAGATGCTGGCACGCCTGAAGCCATGGCCCCCGTCATCGTGGTCCCCCCGAGCAACAGGAGTGTGGTGGCCGGGTCCAGCGAGACCACCTTGGAGTGCATTGCCAGCGCCAGGTACGCAGCTGGGCCCCCACCTGCTGGGCGTGGCCCGCTCCCCCAGCAACAGCGGACGTGGTCCCGCAGCCAGGCCGTGGGCACAGCGCTTCATGGGAAGATCACGTGGACCCTTCCAAGGCCTTGTTCTGCAGCATTTATACTGGATGTAACATTTATACTAGAAGTCGGCTCTTTAACCATGGGTCCGACAGAGAGTATCCTCTGAGATTCTGGCTGAGGAGCAGAGGGGAGCTGAGGCCTCTGAGTGCAAAGGAAAGCGTTAACCCCTTCTTCTGTCGTCCTAGGTGTTCTCCACCCAGTTAGTGGCGGCCCCACACTCGAGTCCCTGGGATCAGGCCTCCCACGTAGTGTGTCCCCTAGCAGTATTTATTTTAAACATTCTTTTATGGAGCCAATGGAACCATTAGCACTTATGGTCCATTGCTGCTGCAATTAGCTATCCTTGCTCAGCAGCCCTTGAGCAGAATGCGTCATCCGCGGCTGCTGTAAGGGACCAGAGCTGTGTCTGGATGGATTTTAAACTGTCCATTGTTCCGCCCACCACGGTTCCTGGTAGAATGATTATTGCCACCTAAGCAATCCACAGTTACCAACACTAACACCCCTCGTTTCCACAGGCCCGTCGAGGAGCTGAGTGTGACCTGGAAGAGAAATGGAATGAGGGTCACCAGTGGGCTCCACGGCTTCGGGAGGCGCCTCACCATCAGCAACCCGACCTCCTCGGACACTGGGGTGTACGTCTGTGAGGCGGCCCTGCTCGGCAGTGCTTTCGAGCCCGCCAGAGCCAAAGCCTTCCTTTCTATCATAGGTAAGGCTCAGACAGGGAGTGGTCCCACACCTCAGTCTGAGAAAACAGCAGAGTTAACTCCCATATTCCACTCACTTTATTTTTAACTCAGCACATGGAGGTGAAGTTTGCCTCCCAGATTCAGCTTGTTCTTTCCCAAGAACATCAACGCATTCAATCCAAAGAGTTGATGTTCTGAATACTTCCGAGAAATGTTCTGAAAACTTCGAATCATAAAGCTTGGGAAATAGAGTGTCAAGATCCTTGGCATATTTATCGCCTTCAGATACTGGTTTTTCTGCCACGAGGCTTTTCTATAACTCTTATTTGTCTGTTCTGATCAGTGTTCAGAGATTAATCTATTACCATTATATTTTTTACTTTCTGACCCAGAAGAAAGTCAAAGAGTCTTGAATGTTCCCTTTTGTTAAACTGAAAAGTGAGAACAGAGAGGTGTGCTAGGGCCACGTGTCATCCTGAAACCGAGGAGGAGACACGATTAGGCATGGTCCGGCTGCTCTAACCCCTGGGAAATGCTGGCGTTTAGGAGGTGTGCATGGTACGCCGACTAAGGGGGTCCTCCGTCTGTTTTCAGGTTATGAAAAGATTGCACTGTGTCACAAGGCAGGGCCCATAGTTCTCGCATGTTTTAAGCCCCTGTTAGGACCTGCAATGGCTGCGATCATGTCACAGCGGCCTGTCCAGACGTGGTGGCCACTGCCGTTGAGCGGTGCCCGCGGGGTCGGCCCAGGCGGGACGGCCCCTGCTTCCCTCGGAAGATAAGGCGGGTGAGAAAGGGAAGGGAAGGCTCTCAGGAGCAGAAAGCCTCTGAGAGCAGTCACTCCTCACACATTAATCACAGACCCTGCAGTCTGCCTCTTTGCAAACTAAGAAAGAACAGAATCCTGTGCCTTCGCAAGAAATTAGCAAGAGTGTGAAGAAATGCTGCATAACAGGCAGCCCGTGCCACGCTCCTTCCAGTCATGAGGGAGCAGCTCTGCGGCCTAGAATGGCTGTCAGATGCGCGTGACGCAAGCCTGCCCGCCGCTCTGAGAGCCGCGCACGAGCTGTAAAGTGCCAGCGAGGCAGTCTACCCCAGGGAGCCGGGCCGGCTCCCTGCTGCCTTCCTCATCCACACTTCACGGCGGTCCATCCTGCACCCCATTTCCCGAGGGGGACCCTTCTTCTGGGGTTGACCCACAGCTGTGTGAGCATAGCATGTCGCAGGTAGAGCCCAAGTTAGAGCCTGGGACTTTTAAGTCTCCGACAGACGGGGCTGTATCATGTTAGAAAGTTTTTTGCTATTATCGTTCAGTGACTCAGTCATATATGACTCTCTGCGACCCCATGGACTGCACGCCAGGCCTCCCTGTCCCCCACTGTCTCCCAGAGCGTGCACAAACTCACGTCCATTGAGTCGGTGATGCCATCCAACCGTCTCATCCTCTGTCGTCCCCTTCTGCTCCTGCCTTCAATATTTCCCAGCATCAGGGTCTTTTCTGATGAGTCGGCTCTTTGCATCAGATGGCCAAAGTATTTAAACAAGAGAAGAAATTTATCTCCTTGTGAACTAGAACATTTGTTTCCGTCGTAATTCCCTTTTAAAAATATTTAAATCAGTCACAGGAACTTGGTTCTGCATTTCCATCTGGATTCCAGAGCAGGTTGTTACTGTTTTCTCTGAGTTGCCACCTCTCCATATTCCAGCTTTTAAAGATACATGGACACACTTGCATCTTTATGATGTTGATTTAAATCCCCTTTATTCATAAGAATTTGCTGTGACAGGTGGGATTGAGTGGTTGAGTCCTGGGAAGGCCCTGAAGAGCCTCTGTTAGTTCAGAGTGATTCGGGAGATTGCAGCCGTGAGCCCCGAGACAGCGGAGGGAGGGGTCCTCGAGAAACGGGCCCGGCTCTGCGGCGCTGTCACGGGGGAGCCGTGTGGGCAGCCATCGCCATGAACTGCAGACGAAAGAGAGGAGACCCGGGCTGGCTCCCCATTGCTTTTTTTCACACTGGTGAGACCAGACGGGCGAGCTGTGGCTGCGCACCCGAACGCCAGCTCCCACACTGGGCTGCTTCATTTCTGAGGTTTAAACAGGAATATGGGGCTCGACTACAGCAGTGTCCTGGGTGTGACTCTCCTGGGGAAGGTGACCTCCTAGGCCTGGTGGTCTGTGTTCTCCACCTGCCCTGCCCCAGGGTCCATTCCCTTTTGTGCCCGCTGTCTGGGACCAGGGTGTCCAGTGTGTGGGGCCAGGGTGACCACTGTCTGGGGTCAGGGTGTCCAGTGTGTGGGGTCAGGGTGCTCGCTGTCTGGAGTCAGGATGTCCAGTGTATGGGGTCAGGGTGCCCACTGTCTGGGGTCAGGATGTCCAGTGTGTGGGGTCAGGGTGCCTGCTGTCTGGGGCCTGGGTGCCCACTGTCTGGGGTCAGGGTGTCCAGTGTGTGGGGTCAGGGCGCCCACTGTCTGGGGTCAGAGTGCCCGCTGTCTGGGGTCAGGATGTCCAGTGTGTGGGGTCAGGGTGCCCACTGTCTGGGGTCAGGATGTCCAGTGTGTGGGGCCTGGGCGCCTACTGTCTGGGGCCAGGGTGTCCAGTGAGAGGGGCCAGGGTGTCCAGTGTGTGGGGCCAGAGTGCCCACTGTCTGGGGCCAGGGTGCCCACTGTCTGGGGCCAGGGTATCCAGTGTGTGAGGTCAGGGTACCCACTGTCTTGGGCCAGGATGTCCAGTGTGTGGGGTCAGGGTGCCCACTGTCTGGGGCCAGGATGTCCAGTGTGTGGGGTCAGGGTGCCTGCTGTCTGGGGCCTGGGTGCCCACTGTCTGGGGCCAGGGGGCCCACTGTCTGGGGCCAGGGGGCCCACTGTCTGGGGCCTGGGCACCTACTGTCTTGGGCCAGGATGTCCACTGTCTGGGGCCAGGGTGTCCAGTGTGTGGGGCCAGGGTGCCCACTGTCTGGGGTCAGGGTGCCCGCTGTCTGGGGCCAGGGTGTCCAGTGTGTGGGGCCTGGGTGTCCAGTGTGTGGTGCCTGGGTGCCTGCTGTCTGGGGCCAGGGTGTCCAGTGTGTGGGGCCAGGGCGCCCACTGTCTGGGGCCTGGGTGTCCAGCGCAAGGGGCCAGGGCACCTGCCGTGTGACCGGCTGGAAGAGCTAGGGTTAACCGCCCAGGAGCATGTTTGTCCAGCACTGTGTGGCCTGGTGGGGAGGAGGAAGAACTTGGAGACCAGGAAGATGCATGTCCATCCCTAAAGGAGTGTTAGGCTCCTGAGGCCTGTGGTCATCTCCTCTCTCTCTCCTCAGGTAGGGGGTTTCTAAGTGTTGTCTCGGAAATTATATCAAGTCCAAAAAACACAGAGATGACACATTCTTCCCTGAAGCAGCATCCAGCATGGCAGGAAGACCACGTCTGTGCACATCACAGAGATGTGGGCCATCGGTCCCAAGGGCACGTGGCTGAGGGGGGGTGGTGTAGACCCAGCCCGCGGGGGTCAGGGAGGCTCTAAAGAAGGAGCAGGCGGCCGGCCCTGCAGGTCGAGTCTGACTTTTCCAGCGAAGCGACTTGAGTAAGACATTCCCTGCGAAGGAACCAGGACGAGCGGGCGGCCTCTGTGTTGCTCAGGTGAGAAAGGATCACAGACTCAACACCTTAAACTAATACAGACATGTTGCTTCCCAGTTCCTGGCTCCAAAGGCCGCAGCCGAGGCCGCGCTGGGCTGGGCTGTGTCCGGAAGCTCTGAGACGGTCCACCTCCCGGCTTGCCCAGGGGCTGGCAGATTCAGTTCATGTGGCTGTGGAACTGGACCTTGTTTCCTTCTGACCTATTGGAGGGTCATTCTTGGGTTCTGGAGGCAGCCAGCATCCCTGGCCACAGCCCCGTCTGTCTTTAGAGTCAGCAGCAAGCCGAGTCCTCACGCCACGGACCTCTGACCTTCCTTCTTTCCGTCCCTCCTGCTTCCAGCCAAAGAATGTTCTCTGCTTTTAAGGGTTCCTGTGATGAGGATGGGTACACCCAGTGGATCTAAAGTCTCCCCATTTTTAGATCGATGACCTCAATGACGTCAGCAGAGCCCCCCCTGCCATGAGGTGTAGCGTGTTCTTGGGCACCACTGACTGGGGGTGGACACCTTTGAGGGCATCCTTCCTACCCCGGTGGACAGAGGCACCAGCGTGTGGACGATGATGGCGAGTCCAGGGCCCACCCTGGGCTCTGCCGCTTCCTGAGACGGTGGCTCTAGGGTGGGGTGGGGAGCAGATGGCTGAGGGGGTGTCTTGGGGCTGTGCAGTGAGCCCTGCTCAGGACAGGCCCTGTAGCTCAGGCCGAGGGATGCAGAGAGGGGAGAAGCTGAAGCCTAGCGTCAGGGGCGGGAGAGCCAGAGGGTTCCTTAAGCGCCCCTGCCTCCAGCTGTGAGAAGCTTCTGCTGATTGGAAGGTCAGGCCCTCTGCCTGTGGCCCCTGGCAGAGGTCAGGGACCATCTGCACGGCCGGCCTCTCCTAACTCACCATGTCCACGGGATGGGAACGTTTTCCTGATGTCTGCGTACTGTTTCAAAAGAAATGAGTTTAGTTTCACTCCCCAGTTTTACTGGCTGCGGTGTGATCCGCTTGTAGAAGTCGAGTGTGAGCCTTCATTGGCAGGGCACCCTTTCTGTAACAGGGTTGCTGCCGATGAGCTAGGACACACCCTGGCCCCAAGAAGTCCACGGTGGGGCTGCCTCTTTCGCAGCAGACTCTCGCCGCCTGGCACCTCAGTGTCTCTTGGTCGATGTGCCCAGTACTCTCCCCGCCTGTTCTTGTAGCTGACTGAAGTAGCGGCTTTCTGGAAAAGGCAGGAGAATCAGTGAGTGAGTGAGCAGGCCTGGCCTCCCTGGATTCGGCCTCCGAACCCTGCCTGGGGCTCAGCAGCAGAGGAGACATGCTCGGCCAGCTCCCGAGGCCGCCCTCCCAGATGCACCCAGGGAGCCTCGGGGTCGCAGAGCACGCAGAGCCGGGCGCCAGGGCGCTGGCCAGGCGGGGATGATGGCGCTCGGAGCAGAGTGGCCTGGCCAGGCACCTGCAGCCCCAGAGCCAGGCCTGAGGCCAGCCTGGGCCAGCCGGGGGCCACTGTGTGACGACGGCCCCTCGCCTCTGAGCCCGCGTCTGGGAGCCCCGGACACTGCAGAGCCAGGAGAGCAGCCCCAGGACATCGTTCAGCGTGCCAGTCAGCGTCTGCAGTCTGCACCTCCGGGCGTCCGGTCCCGTGGGTGCTGAGCATCTTACGTGTGGGGTTTTACCATCAAAGTGTGACTCCTCTGGAGACCCAAGGGATGCTGAATGAGAAAAGCCGGTTCCACACGACCAGTACTGTGGTTTCCACGTGGGTAACGCTCTTGAAATGTCAGCAGTAAAGAGACGGAGAGAAGTTGAGGATTACCAGAGACTCTGGGTGGGGCATTGGGGTGGGCGTGGTCACAGAGGGCAGCGTGGAGGTGGGGCATTGGGGTGGGCGTGGTCACAGAGGG
>SJYG01000203.1:1554131-1565478 GCA_006410535.1 Litocranius walleri
GGTGGGCGTGGTCGCAGGGCGGCGTGGAGGTGGGGCATTGGGGTGGGCGTGGTCACAGGGCCGCGTGGAGGAGGGCATTGTGGTGGGCGTGGTCACAGGGCAGCGTGGAGGAGGGGCATTGGGGTGGGCGTGGTCGCAGGGCGGCGTGGAGGTGGGGCATTGGGGTGGGCGTGGTCACAGGGCCGCGTGGAGGAGGGCATTGTGGTGGGCGTGGTCACAGGGCTGCGTGGAGGTGGGGCATTGGGGTGGGCGTGGTCGCAGGGCGGCGTGGAGGTGGGGCATTGGGGTGGGCGTGGTCACAGGGCCGCGTGGAGGAGGGCATTGTGGTGGGCGTGGTCACAGGGCTGCGTGGAGGTGGGGCATTGGGGTGGGCGTGGTCGCAGGGCGGCGTGGAGGTGGGGCATTGGGGTGGGCGTGGTCACAGGGCCGCGTGGAGGAGGGCATTGTGGTGGGCGTGGTCACAGGGCTGCGTGGAGGTGGGGCATTGGGGTGGGCGTGGTCGCAGGGCGGCGTGGAGGTGGGGCATTGGGGTGGGCGTGGTCACAGGGCCGCGTGGAGGAGGGCATTGTGGTGGGCGTGGTCACAGGGCTGCGTGGAGGTGGGGCATTGGGGTGGGCGTGGTCGCAGGGCGGCGTGGAGGTGGGGCATTGGGGTGGGCGTGGTCACAGGGCCGCGTGGAGGAGGGCATTGTGGTGGGCGTGGTCACAGGGCTGCGTGGAGGTGGGGCATTGGGGTGGGCGTGGTCGCAGGGCGGCGTGGAGGTGGGGCATTGGGGTGGGCGTGGTCACAGGGCCGCGTGGAGGAGGGCATTGTGGTGGGCGTGGTCACAGGGCTGCGTGGAGGTGGGGCATTGGGGTGGGCGTGGTCGCAGGGCGGCGTGGAGGTGGACTCAGTCCACATCTTGACTGCCATGTGGATGCGGACCCACATGAGTTGTAACAGTGCATGGGACCAAACACATACACGTGCGCACATGCACGCGCACACGGGAACACACGGGAGACAGGCCAGACTGGAGGGGTGGGTGCCGAACCCGCGAGGTGCCCCTTTCCCTGTGAGCGTCGGGAAACCGAGCGAAGGATGCGGGGCTCTCTCACTTATCACAGCTGCGTGGGGCTCTCCGGTGATTCCCAAAGCAAAATGTGGTCGATCACAGCAGATGCCGACGTTTCAACCTCGTTCTTTTCCTTTCCCCTCACCTCCCTGTAACTAGACAGCGGGGGCAGGGATTGGCGTCAGCACCCACGATGACTGCGGGGCCAGGCAAGGTGCAGCCGCTGGGGCGTTAGCCTGCCTGTTGGGTGGTTAGTGTCGCTGGTGTCACTACTGACGAAGGAGACGCGGGGAGTGTGCGTGTGTGGCTGTGTGTGTGTGTGCGTAGTTGAAGACCAGCCTGCTGACGGGGAATCTGCAGTATTCTTCCAGGCCTGGTCTACACACACACCGCCAGGTGGAGAGTCGGCCCCCATCTGCAGCCGGGGCCTCGGCCAGGCGGGCTGCTTCCAGCAGGTCGCTTCTGCCTGAGCGGCGCAGTAATTGCAGGATTGACACCTGCCTGCTTCCAGGGAGGGACTTGCAGCGTTGCCGCCTTCATCCTGTCTCTGAAACACTGAAGCTCTCATTTCTCTGTTTCCTCCTTTAGGTCCCACCCTGTTTAAACATTTAGTCAGTTCAGAAGGCAGGCCAAGCTATAGTATCCACCGTCTCACAATTAGAGTTGGAAACAAACCTGTCTGGAAGACAGTACCCAGAAATTATCCCAAGGAAAGCGAATGGCCAGCCGTGGTTATCATGATAATGAAGACACGCCTACCTTAATACTCAGCAAACCTGGCCATGCCAATGTTGAATTCCTGCTAAATAAGCCAAGAAAACTACCTCAAGCTACTCTCCAAGGAAATTCATTGTCTAACACAACCACTGCTTTTCTGCTGTTCATCCAGCCGCAGGCAGGCGGGCCGGGTGTCTGGAGATACGCAAGTGGTTGTGTCTCCTTTGCTGCTGAAGATGGATGAGAGGTCCATTTCCTTTCTTCTCTTAACTATGATTTTGCCTTCTACTGAAGTATTAAATCTATATTTTAGAGAAGAACTGCTAAGACTTTGAAAAATACGTTAATAGGCTGCCCCGTTCCCTGATACAGGCTGGACACCTGCCTGTGGTGCTTTATTTGACAGGTTTCGTGAGTTGTTGTTTAGTTTAGACACTGAAGCAAACTAGTCTATAAAATACTGTGCTGTAAATATAAACCTTTATGAACCTCATGGGATAGTCCTTCTAAAATGTGAATTAAGATATTCCATGATTCAGACCCATAAACTGGAAAGTAGCCATTGCCCTGAGTAGTAATTTGCTTTCTGAAACCTTGGACTGTAAATTGCCTTTGGACCCTGCTCACTGAATTCTGAGTCTGTGTGCACGCCGGTAGGTAGCTAATGAAGTTTTCAAAAATAGTTCTGTAAAAGGAGTTCAAACTCTTTCAGGCTGTAAGGGTCTTCTGAAATATATCTCTTTGGCTTAGGGGCTGTTTCGTTTTTTTTCTTGTTTAAAGAGCCACCCTATTTTACCGTGGAACCCGAGAGTCGGATATTAGCGGAAGTGGAAGAAAACGTGGACATCGTGTGTGAAGCCATGGGTGAGTAAGGGGAGCCGTAGGGGGGTGCAGGTGGGCGCACAGAGGCTGAGGGGGAGCCTCCACATGGTGGAGGACCAACAGGGCGTCTCCAGGGCAGAGCCGTCGACTGGGCAGCACCGGCAGGTGGGCTGTGACGGGGAGAAGGCAGACGCTTCGCCTGGAGCAGAACTCAGCTGCTAGGTGCGCAACCTTGGCCTTTGATCTTGCTGGGCTTTTGTGTCCTCGCCTGCAAAGCAGGGATAAGAATATTTACCCAAAGGAACAGCCAGGCATCCATCCCAACAGAGAGAGGCCAAGTCTTATCCTCCTGACTCCCTTCAGAGGCTCCAACTCCCCCAGAGTGAGCCTCCCAAGACTTGGGGCAGGAGTTCGTTCTCATCCCCGGGGTGAGGGGGGCTGTTGACCACGTCCTCTCTGAGGAGAGAAAGATCGTTCTCACTTCTTGAATAGGAAGTCTTTCTGTTTTTCTGGCCTTTTGGCTTTTGCCTGACCTTCCTTCTGTCACGGGGGTGGTTTGACCTCTTGCCTTGACCCTTCACTGGCCATTGCTCCTATTCCACGTCCAGCATGCCTGTGGCCACGCTAGGCCTCCAGCAGGGCCAGGCTTTCTGCGGTGATTTCATAATCACCGCCGCGCAAGTGCCCTGGAGAGGATCGCAGAACGAGAAGGACCTTTGACGTTAAGACCTGTGTGTCTTAAGGGTTTCAGCTCTTCTTCTAAGAGCCTGGAGAATGTTTCCCAACAGTTCTGGGAATCTTCTGGAAAGCACCTCTTTAGGTGCAGAGGCGGGAAGGTGGAGGAGACCCTGTTGTAAAGTCACTGCCTGGGTCTGGTGAGAGCGCTGCTCACGGATCCCTGGACAGGCCAGATCCAAACCCACATCCACCAGCTCTCCGTAGCCAGTGCTTAGGCCCAGACCCGAACAGATACGCCTGACCTGCAGGGAGGGAGCCAGGGTGCCCCTCAGGGTGGTGTGGAAGGTCAGTATAGACACGGGCATCCAGTTCCCGCCCCTCCATCCACTGAGCCTCCTGCAGAGGCGGCCCCAGCCCAGGGGAGTTGTTCGTGGGGGCTCCGGCCCCCGCCCCAGCAGCTTCGGGAGCGCTGTGTCCAGCCCCGCTCTCTGCCCTTCTCTGTGAACCGGCTCGACCCACAGGGATGGCGCCCGGAGGGGAGAGGAGGGGGCCTGTGAACTTCCTGGGGAAATCTTTTCTTACCTTGGCCCCATTACTCTCACTTCTGTCTAAACACCAGTTGTTTAAGGCCAACAGCTCTGTGAAAGTGAAACTGTAAAATATCTAGAGTGCTTATGCTTTAGAAACGAGAGTCTGCCACACTGCAGGGATGAGATTTCTGTTTCTGACATTGAATTGCCCCCAAATAGAACTATTCCTAATTCCCTGCATACTAACAACTATTTTTCTATAAATGACAATGTTAGGCTTTCCCTTTGACAAGAAGATGCTTTTCTTGCATAATTTCTACAGAGTAAACTGCTTGTTAAGTACAGGCTTATAATACATACTGAACAGGTCTTTCAGCGTTGCGTCGCCATCATGTAATTTACTGCTTTCTTTTAATTTTGACGATGAAGCCACAGCAGCACATGAAGTGGTTATTCTTTATGAAAGCTACATCGTGTAATTGCTATTATGAGACTTTACATGAAGTGGTTATGCTTTTACCTTCAAATGAATTTTTTTTAATTTCCCGATTTAATGAAAAGTGACAGGAAGCATAATGAAGGCAAAGAACAGAATCTGAGAATACATTATCCTGAAATATCCCCCGATATTAGCTTTATTTATTAAAGAAGACATCTTATACCTACACAGTATCATAAGTGAACAGATCCGAGTGTGCCTTTCAGCGTGAATTGTGTCGAGATGTTTTATTTAAATTCATTTTATATTTAGGGAAGCTGAGGCACAGAAGGATCCAAGGTCTAGAAATAAGCCAGGTGCTTCCGCATTTTTCCGACACCAGCATACTGTGCCCACGGAAGCCCAGGACCCCGTCTTGGGGTCTGTTCCACGGATGGCCTCTCTGGTCCGCCCTCTTGGGTGGCCTGACCCTTCTTGGCTTCAGGAGGAAGGAGCAGGGAAGCCGTCTTCCCTTTGCTGGCTCCCCAAGGATCTAAGGGAACCGAGAGGAGGGCCTGGTGTGTCCCGGGCAGCAAGGCCACCAGGGACAGTGCATTTTCACCCGGTCACCTGGTCACCTGCACTGACCACACCCATTTGGGGGCCAAGCAACAGAGGTCCTCGTGCTCTTGGGCCAAGGAAAGCCCTATAATTTACAACCCGGGTTCTGCCCCGTGGCCTTGTCCACCGAGTACGCCCGCCTGGTGAACCCCAACCTCAAGCCTCCTTCCAGGTGGTGAGGCCGTGTGCAGCTCCAGTCTCACTGCTTGGGAGTCTCAGCCTCCCCTGTGACATCACCCAGGAGGGGCAGCTGGGCCTTCAGCCTCCATCTGATGCTGGCCCACCTGCTCTCGGGTGCAGGCATGTGAGCATCCCCCCACCTCATCATCTCTGCACCAGCCTGGTCTTGGGGCCACGGTGACGTCTCCCGAATCCACAGCCTGGACCAGATATGCCTTGCATGCTTGCTGCTTGAGCTCGCCCACCAGGCCCCCTGTGCATGGATCAGTGACTGGTTCATGTGACTGACCAGGGCCTGGGTCAGGAGCGTGTGGGTCAGTGGCCCCGCCTCCTGAGATGGGGTGCTGTAGTCCCAGGCTGTGCGGTGAGCACGCCCCCTGGGCCGGGCACCGGGAGGAGCGTGTGTGCTGATGAGATCGGTCTTCACAGTCCCCTTCGAGGGGGGACACCACTTCCTTCCCGAGTCCCAGGGAAC
Source organism: Litocranius walleri (assembly GCA_006410535.1). Taxonomy (NCBI): domain Eukaryota; kingdom Metazoa; phylum Chordata; class Mammalia; order Artiodactyla; family Bovidae; genus Litocranius; species Litocranius walleri. The sequence goes on from SJYG01000203.1 coordinate 1,559,627, forward strand.
TGGGAAGAAGAGGGGTTACCTGCCCTGCCCAGTGGCACAGCTTGGAGGGGGCTCCTGTCTCCCACCCTGGTGACCCTTCCCCAGTCCCCACGAGACAGAGGCAGCAGGGCCAGGGGCCTTCCTCCCAGCACTGTCTGAGGTCAGTCACAGCTGTCCCCATAGGATGAGGTCAGGGCCAGACCGTGGGAAGAGCTGGAATGGTCTGCAGCCCCTCCCCATCTGCATGGAAGATAAGAACGCCACCGATGGGCGCTTGGAGGGATGAGGCGATGCTAGTGAAATACCGTGGAGCCGTTTTGCCTCGGTCCTCATGCAGCAATCTTGAAATTTAGTGAGTTTTAGATGCCTGACTGTTTCCACTTCTCTGCAGGGGTCCCTCCTCCCACCCTCCAGTGGTTCAAGGATGCCGTCTCCATCAACAAGCTCCAGAACCCTCGGTACCAGGTGCTGGCTGGCGGAGGCCTGCGCGTCCGGCAGCTCCGTCCAGAGGACTCGGGGATCTTCCAGTGCCTGGCCAGCAACGCGGGCGGGGAGGCCCAGACCCACACCTACCTGGACGTCACCAGTGAGTACTGCCCCCCGCCTCCCAGAACCTGGCTCCTGGACAGCCCTGAGGCCCTGGCATCCCTGCCCTCACCCCACGGACGCTCAGAGAACACGGGTGTCTGTCCAGCCCGAGTGCCCACACCCTGGGCACTTGAATGCGCTGCTCTGTTGAGACGTAGAAGCAAAGTCCCTGTCTTTCTGGGCAGAACTGGAAAGACTGAGTGGACAGCTCATGCCTAATCTTCTTCTTCTTTTGATCTTTTTTTACCTGTTTTCCTATATTTATTTTCTATTTTAGTTTTATTGAACAATTATAGTTCTTTCGTGAGTTTCTTTTACAATCCCATTAACAGAAATACTTTGGCACTATGAAAAATAAGATGAAGGTTTCTGTGGGTTTTCTCTTTAATCTCCCATAGTTGTTTTTCCTCTAAAACAAGTAGCGTTTAGTGATTATGGAATTCTCATGCTTGCCCTGTCTGGAAGCAAAATGCTGCTGTCTCCAGGTGCCGGGGCCATTCAGGAAATCAAGTCACGGTCAGTGTGTGCACGGCCAGTGGCTCTTGTCAGCGATGACTCGGAAGAGACTGTTGCAATACTGAGATAGTCATGCATGTGTTTTGCTAAACTAGGGGTCACTTCCTCTGACCTTGCCCAGGGTCAAATTTCCCCTCCGTTGTGGAGTCTGGGAAACCAGTATCACTTTAAGCAGTAAAAGTAATATTGGGGTCTCAAGCTGGAAACTGAGTTTTGATCTATTAGAATTACTTGGGAATTCCCAGGCGGCATTAGTGGTAAGGAATAATCTACCAGTGCAGGAGACGACGTAAGAGACACGGGTTTGATCCCTGGGTTGGGAAGATCTCCAGGAGAACGGAAGGGCAACCCACCCCAGTATTCTTGCCTGGAGAATCCCATGGACAAAGGAGCCTGGTGGGCTACGGTCCAGGGGTCTCAAAGAATGAGGCATGACTGAGTGTCTGAGCGTGGAATCACCTAACCCTGTTCTGCAGCAGGGGGCCGGGATGTGCGGGGCAGGGTCTGTACAAAGCCAGGTGTAACTGCTTTCGGCTTTGAGGGAGGCAGTTTCTGTTGCCGCCACTCGCCTCTGCTGTCGTAACCTGGAGGCAGCATAGACAGGCCAGAGCAGATGTGGCTGTTCACAGGGCTTCACTTACAGAAGCAGGGGCGGACTGGACCGGGCCCAGGGAGGAGGCCGCAGAGCCCGCTCTCGTGGGAGGCCCAAGGAAGACCACCCGATCCCACCCAGCTTCAGCTTTCTCTTCAAAACATAGCCAGCTCAGCTCAGGTCACAGGGGTCTCAGGAGGATCAGTTTGGAAATCTAAATGAAAGTGCTACTTAACCTGGTTCCCATGACAACTGGAGCGTGAACAAATAAACACCTGTAACGGTAATGCTACATGTCTGTTCTGTTAAGTGCAGGGCTTTGCAAAGTGGATTTAAAAAAATTAAAGCACTTTTCATCAGTATCTATTTCTTTGTTTAACAAGCACCCATGAGCACCCATGTCAGTTACTCTGGGCCCATGAGGCTCAGGAACAAAGCTAAGATTCTTTTCTGAGGTCCTTAGAATCTGTTTATTTTAATGTTCAAAATGGATCCTAGGAAGTGTCAAAATGTCATCTCTTGGGTGATATTTAATATTTAGAAATTAGATCTTTCTATTTTTTTTTAATAATGAAAGCAACTTGTTTGATTTCTGTAAATAAATGTCCGTCTTCTTTTTAATGTTCATCTGAAAGCTCTGTGGTTCAGAGGTAAAGAACCCACCTGCCAATGCGGGAGACGTAAGAGATGTGGGTGGGTTGATCCCTGGGTCGGGAAGCTCCCTGGAGGAGGGCCTGGCTCTCCACTCCAGGATTCTTGCCTGGAGAATCCCATGGACAGAGGAGGCTGCGGGCTGCAGTCCACGGGGTCACAGAAGAGTCGGATGTGGCTGAAGCGACTGCGGGTGCACGCAGCCCCCGCCCCGCCTCCTCGCGCAGCTGCAGGGTTGCGGTCGGTCCTGGAGGGCTTCCCTCTTTCATCGCCGCAGCACTGTCTGCGGTCAGTCCTGCAAACACCCAGGCAGATGCCTCCTCCAGGCTGGCCCGAGCATTCCCGTCTCACTGTCCGCATGCTCTGCCTAGATGTGGCCCCAGCCTTCACCCGGCTCCCGGTGGACATCACGGTGACCGACGGGATGACGGCCGTGCTCAGGTGTGAGGTGTCCGGGGCCCCCAGGCCGGCCATCGTGTGGAGCAGAGGTAGGCGACGAGCCCGGCGGGGCGGGGTTCCCTCCGTTATCCCCACTCACCCATCCGTTCTGTGGTGAGGAAGATCCCGGGGAGCCAGATGGGCGAGACCCCGCGAGCTCCCCGGCGCTCACCGTCCGAAGAGGAGGCACGTGTCCTTCACACGCTCAGACAGCACTTTCCTCCTCCGGAGCCCCTCAGGGCCTCGGGCCAGGCGGCCCCTTAAATCAGGGTGCCCGGTTTCGGCCGCTTCGTGAGGGAGGGAGGCCGCAGCTAGGAGCACGTCCTTGGTTGCTTTAAGCAAGCTGCTTCCAGCGCAGGATCACCTGCGTCCTCAGCAGCTGGGTGTGTGCGACGCTCGGTGTGTCTCTAGTTCCGTCCCTGTGCAGCGTGGTGGCACGTCCAGGCTCACTGCAGCACCACCCGCCCCGCCAGCCCCTCAGCACCTTAGGCGCCCCACCGCTGAATGAATGGCACACGCGGTCCGTCCTTGACAAGCCCCAGCTGAACTGGGTTCCTCCCCATAGAGCATGCTTGGTGGACTGTATCCGGGTGAAACCTCAGAGCTTACCCTCCCTTTTTTCTCACCCAGACAAGCCCTTGATGGCTTCCCAGCTCTCGAAGGGGCCTCAGCTTATAGACACAAAGATCTGGGAAGTTACCGATTAATCGGGAAGAGGAGGGAATTCTTTCATTTTAGATATTTTCTTCTTGTCTTTCCTGATTTAGAATGTAATAATAGCCTTAGATAGAAAATTTATATACAGAAAACTCAAAATCAGCCACTCAGAGGAAGCCATCACATTTATGGGTTGTAATTTTTTTTAACTTTTTACTTTGTGTTGAAATTCACCCAGTTAACAGCGTTGCGATAGCTCCAAGTGAGCTCCAAGGGCTTTGGCCAAATGTATACTTGGATCCATTCTCCCCACAAACTCCCTCCCATCCAGGCTGCCGCATTAGGCTGAGCAGAGTCCCATGTGCTGTTCAGTAGAAAGGCAGCAGAGTGCACGTGGACACTGTGTTCACATGTTCATGGATCATGATTTCCTTAACTGAGTCTCAGCATTGGGCAGTGTTCTTGGCTCCGGTTACCCTAGTGACTGCTGAAGCAAACTGCTTTGGTTACTTCCGTGTGTATAGTTTCCACTGTCTTCCGATTATTTCCTCGTGTATCTTCCCGGCTGCAGCCGTGGCATCGCATCTCCTTGAACGTTACGGCCCTCATGTTCCTGTTTTCTCTGTTGTCCTCAGGAAGCCATATTCTGGCCAGCGGCTCTGTGCGGATCCCCCGGTTCATGCTCCTGGAGTCCGGGGGTCTGCAGATCGCCCCCGTCTTCATCCAGGATGCGGGCAACTACACCTGCCACGCAGCCAACTCAGAGGGCTCCCTGAACGCGTCCGCCACGCTCACCGTGTGGAGTAAGGACCACAGCCCACATGGAACGATCTGTTAATAATGGTTTAATCAGCACATTGCCTGTGCTTGGGGATGTCAATATGCCCTTGGACTCCCTAATCTAATCAAAGGAGAATCATTATTTTTACAACTAATTTAGAGAAATCTGTTGAGCAATTAGTTTTTTTCAGCTTCTAAAAGAATAATTAGAAAATGTATTCAAAGATTTAATGGGGACATTTCAGGAGAGATACAAGGTTAACTTTTAAAAGTCAGTAGAGTAGGGGTATTATGCCAAACTAGTTCAAAGAACAAAACTGAGAAGTTGGCTAATTTTATACAAATCACATGGGAAGAGTCGATTAAGAATTAGAATCCAAAGGGAAGTATTTTTCCCATACTGTAATTATAACCAAATAAAACACTCCTTGTATATTAAGAATGGATGTTTCCTATGTGTAGGAGTGAACTGTAACACGGGTTTCTGAAATGCAGAATAAATTGTTTTCCAGAACCTAGGGTTTGGATTACCAAGTATTCAGCTCCACCGGCTGATAAACTTCTCCCTCTCTGCTTCACCTGTATCCGTACCACTACAACATCATTGTCCAGAACAGCCAGAAACAGTGCTCATTAACAGATTTTGCTAAAGCCATCTATATGAGGAGAGAGACTCTTAACTGCATGAGGGAATAATTTGTTAAAATACCTTCCTTGAGGAAAAACTAAAAAAAAAAAAAAAGCACTTGTGCTTTATTTCATACCTGGTTTACATTTCTATGAAATAGTTGGTGTCCACTCTGATAAATGACCCTTCCTAATTTATTAGGTTTTCTAAAGATATCACTAGTTTTTTAAAAAACCATGAGTATATCGTCCCCCCCAATATTATTAAATATTTACTAGAAAAGAGATTTTGTTCCATGGGATAACCTAATGTGTCAACCATGTCTGATTCATCAAGCAGCCCTGGAAATTAACCGTAAATGTAAAAGCTCGTGGAAAACTGATGTCTACATCTCTGTAGGTCATTCACCAGAGCATATTGTGGGTCTGCTAAGATACAAAATTGTAATAACACAAGAATGGCTGGCATAGCCCTGCGTGGCCTGGGGTCTTCCCAGGTACCTCGGCTCTGTCTGTCCCAGTGGGAGCAAACAGCAGCACCCCTTTCATAGGCAGGAAAACCGAACTCCGAGCAGAGGTGTTTCTCTGGATGCCCCACGGGTGAGCGATCAGCAGGGATCCGGCCTCCTGACCTGGGCTCCGGGCTCTTTCCTGCCTCAGAGCAGCGCCCGCCTCCAGGCTGTGCGGTGTGGGGACACACAGGGCGGGGCTGTGGAGTGCCGGTGGACCTTCAGGCCCGCACAGAGCACCAGGTCCCCCGCGCCCCGGACTCTTGGGCAAGAGGCCCTGCAGGACCAAGCACCACTTTCCCCTTCTGGTCACTGGGAGAATCACAGCCCTCGCGAGACTGCTGTAAGGACTCAGTAAACCCATAAATGAAAGGGCTTCACAAAGCCATGAGGTGCAGTGTGGAACTTACCAGAATGTTGATCCTCTTGGGTAAGAATCCAGATTCTTCCTCAGAGCATAGAGCCTGGTAGACACCTGCCTGTGATCTTGCTTCCCATTTCCTTCTGGAGTGTTC
>SJYG01000203.1:1565593-1627530 GCA_006410535.1 Litocranius walleri
GCTGGGGTGTGGCAGGGTCGGGGCATGACCTGGGGGGTGGGGGGCGGGAGGCCTGCCTGCCTGCCTCCTCGAGATGCAGACGGGCTTGCTCTCAATTTCCCGAACGTCTCTGATCGCTTCCATTTACACTCCTTTGGCCTCGGTGAGAGGAAGCGAGGGTGTGATGTCAGGTGACCAGCTCGTGCCCCCTGCCCCGAGGGAGGACGCTCTCAGCCTTGGGGTCCTGTCTGAGCTGCGGCCTGTGTCTTTGCAGATCGAACGTCCATCGTGACCCCTCCGGAGGACCGCGTGGTGATCAAGGGGACCACGGCCACGCTGCCCTGCGGAGCCACCCACGACCCACGCGTTTCTCTCCGGTCAGCTCCGTCAGTTACAGCATTAACGTTCCGTGAGCTGGGGCCCCGAGGTAGAGACGAGAGGGGAGAGTCTCAGGAGCTTTGATTTCAGCCACAGATCCCTGATTACAGCCTCTTACAGTCCCCGGCCCCTTCATTAATCACACAGACCCCATCTTCCACTCCAGCCTTATGTATTATTTACAGTGAGCTGTGTTGCACTCATGACTTCAATACAGCGTTTCATGATTTTTCTGCCAAGGTTAATACACTGTCTGTAAGATGTGCTTGTCAGAGGCTGATACTTAATGAGAGAAAAATCCAGAGAGCTCGAATGGGATTTCAGCAGTGTGTGTGCTGGGTCCTGGCTGGACCCGAGGGGTCTGCTCTACAGCAAGGACGGCTCCTGTGTGTCAGGCAGAGAGGGAGCGCCACGTGGGGGAAGGCCCTGCAGCGATCAGCTCCCTTAGAGGAAAACACTCTGAACGAGGGGAGCCGAGGGTGTGAAGACCCGCTCGGGGCGGTGACCCCGCCCCGCCTTGTCTGACTTAGCCTGGAAGGTCGTGATGAAGAACCCGACTGTCCAGGTGGACACGGGGCCGCCGACACAGGTGGCTGTCGACCACAAGCTTCTTCCCAAAGAGCCGCCACTTTCAGAAGGGTTTCTGATTTTCAGAACCAGCCTTGAGCACGCATCTAGAAAGAGGACACGGTCATCCTCACGTTTCCACTCTGGCCTCAGCCCCAAAGGCATGCAGGTAGCCCCGACAGAACCAAGGTGTCCTCCTGCTTCCTCACATTCCACTCTGAGCCGAGGGGGAGGGCGGTGGATGCACAGACTCCCTGGATGTGGAACCCCGGCTGTTTTCTCTCTTCTTGGGCAGCTATTGGACAAACTGAGAATTGTATTTCTGTCTGCCCCTCTGGAGTTCCCCAGAGCTCAGAAATCAAGCTTGCCTTCCTTCCCAGAATGTTGAATGCAAAGCAAACACACAAAGGCCAACGAGTTAGAAGATTACCTAGAGAATTCTTGGATCCTAGAGAATTCATTCCTTTCTAAAGGACTTGGGAGTGTCACCCAACAAAAGACAAACGGATATTTTCTGCTGCCCTAAGGCCAGGAGAAAAACCCCTCTGATCTGTGTGGTTTCCTCGTAGCTTCTTCTGTGTGGTTAAACAGAGTCGGAGCTCACTTCCTGAGAAGTGATGAAGTTGCTCTCTCGGGGCACCCCCCCGCCTGGACACCCGGAGGGGCACTGGCCCTGAGCGCTGCTCCCAGAGTGAGCAGCGATTCCCGTCCTTCCCTTGGGGGCAGTCCTGCTCTGTCTGCGGTGATGCCGGACGAGCCGTGTGTCGACGCCTGAGCCCTGTGTGCATCAAGCCTTTAAAGAACTGGGAGCGTTTGGAAATCCAGCCCTGGGTTTGGGAGAGGCGAGCCAGCACTGTGATCCCACCCAGCAGTGACCAGTGAGGGGCCCTGCCCACCCACAGCCCCAGGCTGGCGGCTCCTAGTGGCATCTACATGTGAAAAGAAAAGCGTGCAAAGCACGCTAGTCATAAGGAATGAAAAAAGAAGGGCATGCAGTTTTAAGGAAAGAATGGCTGGGTTTTAAGAAAGCGTGCTGACCGGGTGTGACGCGTTTTCTTCAGGAATTGGGGAGTTCCACCCTGGGGACTTTTACGCCGCAGCCCTGTCCCTATCCAGCCGCTCTCTGGCCTCCAGGATGTTCCTCCGCGGGAGGGCATGACCACAACCCCTCAGACTGCCCGTCCGGAACCCCAGGACCAAGCAGTGTCTGCCCGTCTTCAGTGTCCAGCTTTTAACTTCAGCCTCTGCCTCTCTGTGTGACCAAGACCTTAGGTTGCTTTCCTTTTTTTAAGGTATAATTCCCATGTTAGGCACCACCCTTTAGAGAGCACATTTCAGTGGTTCTTCCTATTCACTACAATATATTCACAAAGTGCTGGTGGCCAGGGGACTCTGGTGGTAGAGAACCTGCCTGCTGACGCAGGAGACGCAAGAGACGCGAGTTTGATCCCTGGGTCGGGAATATCCCCTGGAGGAGGGCATGGCCTCCCACTCCAGTGTTCGTGCCTGGAGAATCCCATGGACAGAGCAGCCTGGTGGGCTGCAGTCTGCGGGGTCGCAGGGACGTGGACACAACTGAAGCAACAGAGCACACACACACGTTCACAAAGTCATCAATGGCTCGCTTTTTAACAGAGGGGGAAGGTCAGCGGCCGGGGTCCTCACTCAGGCCTCTCTGCTTGGTCCACAGCTATGTGTGGATGAAGGACAACGTGGTCATCGCCCCGTCCAGCAGCTCCAGGGTCGTAGTGGAGAAAGACGGGTCCCTCCTCATCAGCCAGACGTGGTCGGGCGACATCGGGGACTACACGTGTGGGGTGATCTCCGAGGGCGGGAACGACTCCAGGTCGGCGCGCCTGGAGGTGATGTGAGTACTGCACCCGCCTGGCGCCGGGTCACCGCTCCTCCACATGCGGTCACACAGCGGTGGGTTGAACAACAGGGAACAGAGGCCACCGCCCTGGGCCGCAGGCAGGCACACTTGCAGGGCTGGGGGTTTGGTAATCGCCTTGGACCTCAGACACGCACACTTACAGGGTGGGGGTCGGTAACCTTAAAGTCAGATCGTGTCTGCCCTCAGCTTGGCTTGTTCACAATTGCTTTTCTTCCTCGATGATTCCCTCTGGCCCTTCGTCCTGACGGACTGTTTACCCTGCCTTTCCACGCGATGCCCATCAGAACCTCCAGCCGGTAAGGGATGGCAGGCCGGCCCAGTGCCCCTGAGAGCCCACTGCTCTCTGAGGGGAGGCACACACCTCCCACCAGAACTCACGGATGTGGCAGGCAGCCGCCCATCCCGCCTGCCTGGCCTTCCAGGGTGGGGAGCCGTGGGGGCCGCACTCGCCTCCCACAGCCCCTCTCCTCACGGGCAGGAGGCTGAAGGGCCTGCTGACCAGATCATCTTTGCAGCGTATATTTGTTGCTGTTCGGGGCTTCCCCGGTGGCTCAGAGGTTAAAGCCTCTGCCTCCAATGCGGGAGACCTGGGTTCGATCCCTGGGTCGGGAAGATCCCCTGGAGAAGGAAATGGCAACCCACTCCAGTATTCTTGCCTGGAGAATCCCATGGACGGAGGAGCCTGGTAGGCTAAAGTCCACGGGGTTGCAAAGAGTCGGACACGACTGAGCGACTTCACCATCACCATCACCAGTCGGTAAGTCGTGTCCGACTCTTTGTGACCCCATGGACTACAGCATGCCAGGCTCCTCTGTCCTCCACTCTTCCCAAGAGTTTGCTCAGATCCACGTCCATTGAGTCAGTGATGCCGGTTAACCATCTCCCCCTCTGTCTGCCCCTTCTCTCTCCCCTGGGGTGGAGGATGACACAGCTCTGTGATTTGAGGCCTGGCCATGTTTGGCATACCTGGGGCGCTCAGTGAACGCACGTTGGTGGCTGGAATGAATGTGTGTGTCGCAGGCCCCCAGTAGTCCTCCCAGCCCGCTGCTCAGGCCTCTGGCCTTCCTCCAGGTGTGTACGCGCCTGGGCCCCCCACCACTGCTCAGCCCTGGTCCCCCGTCTTCCTTCCCCCATCCACAGCTCGCAGGAAGACCTTCCTAAAAATTGTTGATGATTCTGGCGTCCACGACCCGTAAATCCACGTGACACACCGTGCTATTGCCAGTTAAACTGCCTTTGAGAACTCTTAGATCATCCATCATTGGTACCAAATAAATAAATGTTAGCATTTCATAAAGATGCTGTCGGCAGAAGCCAAACAGCATGCTTCCAGTGCAGGGCGTTCTCTGTGCCGCAGTTTTTATGTTCTGCTGATTTACATATCTTCCCTACTATTTGCTTATTTGATTTCCTCTAAGTAAAACGCATTTTTTTCAGCAAATGTTGCTGTATCTATAAAATAATGGGCTTTCTGTAATGGGAAAACACCTCATCTCCAAATACAGAAATACTACAGATTTGCGATTCAAACCAATTTAGGTGCAATGGGTTGCAGAGCTGATTTGAGAGACAGTGGTCCTTGTGAATTGTCGGTGTAATAAGCTCTTAGTTCTTCCAAATCGGAATGAATGGGGAAGGCTGTAGGTTACAGCGCACGTATCTTTAGATCCAATAAGGTCCTAACTCCAGGACGCCGGCTATGACAATAGTAATGGTAATAGTCGTAACTCAGGATTGCGGGGCATTCGAGCTTCTCAGAGAGCTTCAAATCCAGTGCGTTAACATCTCTCGGATTCGCTTGGATGACAACAACCACAGTCTCCTGTTGCGGGAGTGACTGAGGGCTGCTCACGGCTAAATAGTGTCCTTCAGAAGAGCCTGAAAGCGTGCTTCCCAGCCTCCCCACTCGAGTTAAAAGCCACTTTGTTAAATATAGAAATTAGGAGCGTCACAAGTGGGCTTCTCAGGAGCAAGCCAGCCGCCGGCAGCTCTCCTACTTGGCGCCTGGAGTGTCCGCTCTGTGTCAGCCGGGGGGGCGGGGGGCTAGGGGACCCTGGTGGGGGGAGAAGCCACCGTCGCGGCAGGGCCACTGGCCGCCCCCGAGCGATGCTGGCCTGGGGGCCCCTCCTCAGCTCCCATGCTGCAGCCTTGGTTTTCTCACCTATGAACAGGGCGCGTTCTCTTTTACCTTGAAGGATGGCGGTGAAGTTTGAATGGACTGGCCAGGAGCCCCGCTCAGGGGGGTACAGTCAGTCCCAGCTCTTACTATTCCTCGCCATCTCATAAAAAAATACTCCTCTTTTCATCAGCAGCACTCCTCTACATACTGGGGCCCAAGAGGTGTCTCTCTTTCACCCTACTTTATTTCTGCCTGAAGTCTGTGACCCTCGGATGCACCGGGTGTGTCTATCTGCCATGGAGGCCTCGGTGCCTGGAACAGGTGGCCCGTCAGTGTCTGAGGAGGTCCCGCTCCACTTAGCAGATCGAGACAGGTTTGTGTCCTTGGTGCCACCAAGGAGGCTCCAAGGGGTCCCTCACCCCTCCCTCCGAGGGGTCTCTCACCCCCTCCCTCCGAGGGGTCTCTCACCCCTCCCAGAGAGGAGAGCTCTCTGCAGTCCCAGAGAGTCTCATGGTGCATCTAACCAGTTAACAACATGCAGTCTTGGTCATGCTGGCTGCTGGTCGTGTTAGTTGTGTCTGTCCTACCAGTTTGCTGGGGACTTACAGGAAGAAACTGGGTCTGGGGTGACTGCAGACCCCTGAAGCTTCTTGCTCTATTGAGCATCCCAGAGGGACCAGATGCCAAGGCTCTGTGGGTTGACTGTTAATTATTTAAAAACCCAATTAGCACTGCATCTTTTCTTCTGAGACCAGAGACTAATTCCTCTGAGCCAGAGTACAGAGGAAAGCCTCATTTACGGAGCAGCTGGAGACGTGGCCCCGAGGCAGCAGGAAAGGTTTCCTTCACTAGAGCCACTTCTGGCAAAGCCATAATACGGAGCGAACAATTTAGTGCCACTTCTCAAGAGCTGTTGCGCCCCCACTGCCTTCATCCTCGGAGTGAACTCAGAAAAGATGGGTTTGACCGAGGCTCTGTTTGTCCGCTCAAGGGGCAGGGCTTTTCTATAGAAGAATGCTCATCGGCCCCTCTCCCGCCCGGGCAGCCCCCGGCGGGTGCCTCTTCACCACCCGCTTCCTCTCCGGTCTCTTCCCAGCTGGTTTTTCCCAAACACACCTCGCTGCCTTGCCTGCCTGCACAGGCCTTGCCGGGTTGTTGGTAACTTCTGCCGTCACCGCGGCCTAGTTCCCCCGATGGCGAGTTCTCTTCAAACCGCGTGGTGACTCAGCACGGACTTCGCCCTCGCGTGCTCGGATGCCTTTCAGTTTGTCACCCCGTCTGCACACCAGGGTCGGTGAGTCACCCTGCTGATCGTGTATCTCCTTTCACACTGGCAGAGACGTGCTGAGACAGCCTCTCCTGCTATCAGATAAGATCCTCTGAAATGGATTCAGAATATCGGAAAGCCTCATTTGTCGGCCATGGATGGGTTAGTCGAGTATTTCACCAAGCTTAATTTTCCAGATAACCGAAACTTATCATTTAAAGAAATAGTGTACGTTTCCAACGAATATTAAAGAGTTCTCTGCATTGTGAAACCGGTGATACTGAAACCAGAGATATGCTAGAGAGGAATTCCAAATGGGGAGAGGCTGGAACCAGAAGAAAAAAAAAATCTAAACTTCCTTCCGACTCGGAGTCCTGTGATGTATGTAAAAACCGCACTTTGCGTCAGCCGTCCTCCGGGGCTGACCGTGGACTTGGGCGGCGGTGGACGAGGGCTCGTTATCTCCAGCCACGTCCCAGACGGTGACGTCCTTGGGCCCCGCTGGCTCTAGAATTCGGTGCTGGCACTAAAGGTCTCAAGGCTACTTTGCCTTTTAAGTTCTTAAGTCTCCCAGTCTCTCTAGAATTCTCCGCTCACCCGTCCACCGCAGGCTCGGTTGCTGCCATTCTGTGTGCCCCCCTTTCCTCAGGCCCTGTGTTCTTCCCTTTGGCAGCTGTTCAGGGGCCGGGAGGCATGCCTCAGGTGGGATGGATAGACCAGGGCCTTGTCTGAGCTAGCTCCAGGGCTTCCCGAGCAGACGCCTAGACGGGGGGCTGCCTGGAGTGACCAGCACACGCGGCGTGGTGAGCAGCCCTCCGCCTCACCAGCCTCCAGCCCCGGAAGAACCGCCCGCTCACCTGCCAGATGGGTTGCTGCTAAGGGCACCCTGGTTAGGCTGAGGGGCACGATCTGCTCTGAGCGCAGACCTGGGGTCTTCCCGGCTGTGGGAACGTTAGGCTCGGACCCCTCGCAACCCCCGGGACAGGGTGTGCAGTGACGCTCCGGGCCACAGTTGACTCTCCTCTTGTGCAGAAGGAGCCTGTCCTTTCCCGCCACCCCCTGACCTGTCCGTCCCTCCTCGGGGACAGGAGGACGGCTCTGTGAGGCTGGTCCTGGGCCCGCAGTGCGCCCCTCCTCTGGCTGCCGTGTCTTCCCCGGACCTCACCCGCGTCAGCCCCGGCCGCCTGCCTCCTCTGACCACTGACCAGCCTTGTCGCATGTCTCTTCTCCCTCCCGACGGTTACACAGAGCATCCTCTGACAGCTTGTCACCAGGACCCTTTCTAACGAACTGCCCTTGGGGTCCCAGTTCCAGCCCCGGAAAGCTAGCGCCACACCAACAGCCAGAAATTCTGGACCTGGGCCTCTCTCTCTTGCCTCCCTCCACAACGCAGTGCAAGCCCCGTGTTCCCACGCTGCAACCCCACAGCGCCCCTGGCCCTGCCTGTGCCCCCAGCGGCCACTGCCCGCCCGGCCCTCCGTCTTCACCCCCGATGCTCCCATCCTCGGCCTCCGCCTTCCCCTCAGGGCGCTGCCTCTCAGCCACTGTCCCCGTCGCGGCTCCCCAGCTGGGCGCTCTGGGCGGCCAGGGCCAGGGCCGCCTTCTGGCTGTGTCCACACCCAGGAGGGCGGGCTGGAGAGGGCTTTGTTCTTCCCTCCGCCCCAGTGGGTTCAGCATGCCCACCCTCCCCATGTGCCCCGCGTGCCGCTCAGCTCCAGGCGTCAGGGACTTGGGGTGGACAAGGCTGCCTGGTGGAGGACGAGGGCCCGTCGTCCAGCACGCACAGTGGCCCTGCTCTGTGGGCTTCAGGACCTTTGACCAGCTGGAAAGTCTATCGATTACAGAGGGAGTCGAGGTAGGCGTGATGAGTTCTGCTCGAGTCAGGGGTGAGGGGGCGCAGAGGGTCCTCACAGAGGGAAGACTGAACTCTGGAGGTGGGGCAAGTGGCGAGTTACGGACTTGGTCCCCCAGGCAGCGCCGTGCTGCAGGAAAGTGCCTAGGGGGCAGAGATGGCTGAGGAGCGGGGAAGGGGCGCTGCTGAGGGCAGGGGAGCGGCGTGACCCCCGGCAGAGCGCAGGGCTCCAGGCAGTGCCAGCCTCACGACTCCAGGAGTGCTGGTGTGGACAGGGCAGAGGGGCCCCTCTCCTGATTTAAAACTCAGTGCACAATTAAAGAGAAAGCAGGACGACATTTCAGGCCTGAGTTCATCCTTCGTGGTACTGATTTAAAGTCGCGGTCTACGTGAGAAATATTAGTTTGTTTATAAGCCGCATGGGTGGGTTAGAGCTGTGTTTCTTAGGCAGCTGCAAGCACGTAACAGCTTAATAAATCTCCAAGGGTAATGAGCACATTTTTTAAATTAAAAATATCAAGTATAATTATGGCTTTCTGTGCTGGCCTGTGTGGGTCAGCAGTAATTGATGTGTAAGAGAGACCAGAGCTAGCTGGTGGGTGAAACAGGTCACACCCAGCATCCCCTTTCCAGCCCCCTCCCCTGTCCAGCAGGAGGAGAAGCCAGTCCTAAGGTCCAAAACACAGGGCCCTGCCCTGGGGCCCAAGGGGCGAAGGTTAAACACGGGCCTGGCAGCTCCGGGGTGCAAGGTCCCAGCCCCACGGGTGGCAGAAACCCGCAACTGGGTTTTGAAGCTTCGTCATCAGTAAATCCCCGTGAAGACGCATTCTGCTTGTAGCTTCTTTCCAGAGTTTATCTGCTTTGTGTTTCCATTTTATAGCCTTGCTGATGGGCTGTTTACTGTTTCCGGGGGTTTTCAGTTAGTGTTTTCGCCACAGTTGCCTTTCAGTGCCTCTCCCGAATCTCCATTGCCCAACAGAACCAGGGCGACGGTGTAACTGCCCAAGCCCAGCATGAGACGGCCACGCTCTCCAAGGAGACATGCGGGCATCGCGGCCGGCAACTCCAGACAGCTGGCGCCGGGAACTTCCACAGTCGACCCTGTTTCCCGGGCCTTCTCCTCTCACGAGGCTTGCTGTGTTCCCATTAACAGCGTCTCACCGCAGAAGCAAATCAGTGACCAAGTTTTCTCAATTAAACCATCTACTGTATGAAATGGGCACTCCCCACTCGATTTAAGTGAGAGTCATTAGCTGTTTAATCCCTACCAGAGGGATTAAATCAAATTACGTTTGGAAAATAAAACACGTTGTGAATGGTGATGGTTTTTGTTTTTTTTGAGGGGGGAGGGCACTGAGTCGTTAGTGTTTGTGTTCAGGGCCTGCTTGCTGTTTTCCATTTTCCAAACATTGCACCCCAGGACCCGGCAGTGTGAGAGCCAGGAGGTTATCACAGGATTCTGATAAGTGTTTTTTTTTTTTTTTTTACAGGGCCGCCTTCTGGCTGTGTCCACACCCAGGAGGGCGGGCTGGAGAGGGCTTTGTTCTTCCCTCCGCCCCAGTGGGTTCAGCATGCCCACCCTCCCCATGTGCCCCGCGTGCCGCTCAGCTCCAGGCGTCAGGGACTTGGGGTGGACAAGGCTGCCTGGTGGAGGACGAGGGCCCGTCGTCCAGCACGCACAGTGGCCCTGCTCTGTGGGCTTCAGGACCTTTGACCAGCTGGAAAGTCTATCGATTACAGAGGGAGTCGAGGTAGGCGTGATGAGTTCTGCTCGAGTCAGGGGTGAGGGGGCGCAGAGGGTCCTCACAGAGGGAAGACTGAACTCTGGAGGTGGGGCAAGTGGCGAGTTACGGACTTGGTCCCCCAGGCAGCGCCGTGCTGCAGGAAAGTGCCTAGGGGGCAGAGATGGCTGAGGAGCGGGGAAGGGGCGCTGCTGAGGGCAGGGGAGCGGCGTGACCCCCGGCAGAGCGCAGGGCTCCAGGCAGTGCCAGCCTCACGACTCCAGGAGTGCTGGTGTGGACAGGGCAGAGGGGCCCCTCTCCTGATTTAAAACTCAGTGCACAATTAAAGAGAAAGCAGGACGACATTTCAGGCCTGAGTTCATCCTTCGTGGTACTGATTTAAAGTCGCGGTCTACGTGAGAAATATTAGTTTGTTTATAAGCCGCATGGGTGGGTTAGAGCTGTGTTTCTTAGGCAGCTGCAAGCACGTAACAGCTTAATAAATCTCCAAGGGTAATGAGCACATTTTTTAAATTAAAAATATCAAGTATAATTATGGCTTTCTGTGCTGGCCTGTGTGGGTCAGCAGTAATTGATGTGTAAGAGAGACCAGAGCTAGCTGGTGGGTGAAACAGGTCACACCCAGCATCCCCTTTCCAGCCCCCTCCCCTGTCCAGCAGGAGGAGAAGCCAGTCCTAAGGTCCAAAACACAGGGCCCTGCCCTGGGGCCCAAGGGGCGAAGGTTAAACACGGGCCTGGCAGCTCCGGGGTGCAAGGTCCCAGCCCCACGGGTGGCAGAAACCCGCAACTGGGTTTTGAAGCTTCGTCATCAGTAAATCCCCGTGAAGACGCATTCTGCTTGTAGCTTCTTTCCAGAGTTTATCTGCTTTGTGTTTCCATTTTATAGCCTTGCTGATGGGCTGTTTACTGTTTCCGGGGGTTTTCAGTTAGTGTTTTCGCCACAGTTGCCTTTCAGTGCCTCTCCCGAATCTCCATTGCCCAACAGAACCAGGGCGACGGTGTAACTGCCCAAGCCCAGCATGAGACGGCCACGCTCTCCAAGGAGACATGCGGGCATCGCGGCCGGCAACTCCAGACAGCTGGCGCCGGGAACTTCCACAGTCGACCCTGTTTCCCGGGCCTTCTCCTCTCACGAGGCTTGCTGTGTTCCCATTAACAGCGTCTCACCGCAGAAGCAAATCAGTGACCAAGTTTTCTCAATTAAACCATCTACTGTATGAAATGGGCACTCCCCACTCGATTTAAGTGAGAGTCATTAGCTGTTTAATCCCTACCAGAGGGATTAAATCAAATTACGTTTGGAAAATAAAACACGTTGTGAATGGTGATGGTTTTTGTTTTTTTTGAGGGGGGAGGGCACTGAGTCGTTAGTGTTTGTGTTCAGGGCCTGCTTGCTGTTTTCCATTTTCCAAACATTGCACCCCAGGACCCGGCAGTGTGAGAGCCAGGAGGTTATCACAGGATTCTGATAAGTGTTTTTTTTTTTTTTTTTCCTTTCTTTATTCCTTTGTATCCAAGTGAGCTGCCTCATTCACCCCAGAACCTCATGGCCAGCCTGAACCCTGCGCACAGCCACGCCGTGGTGCTCTCCTGGGTCCGACCCTTCGATGGGAACAGCCCTGTTCTTTACTACATTGTGGAGCTGTCTGAGAACAGTAAGTAGCGATGCGGTGGTGTCGCCACGGGCAGTAATCAGATTTCCTCCCGGCTCTTAATGTCTTTAACCAGCCAGGGAAACACTCCGGATGCTTCACAGAGTTTCAGATGGAAACCGCGGCTAGGGCTTCGGGAAAATGAAAGGGCAGCATGGGCGCCGAGGTGGGCAGCGGCAGGAGTGGCCCGGGGCCTCCCTGGGTGGGTGCCGGGGTCTGTGCTGAGGGCCCGGGGCCGTGTCCGCAGGGGCGCCCGCTCTGCGCAGGGTGGAGAGGACCCCGCAGGAGCGGCCTCTTGCCACCAGGATCCTGACGTGGCTGACTCCCGTGGGCGTCGTGGCCTTGAAATCAGGACTCGGTCTCCGTCGTCTTTGTGCCCTTAATAGGCACTCACGGATGAATGGGGTCAGGTTCCCTGGTGGATTCCCAGAGGATGTACTCAGGTCATAGTCACTGATCCTGGGCCTTGAGGGAGGTGCCCTGGGGTGCCCGGATTACATAAAATAGGGCACGGCTTCACATGCGTGCCAGCTGTTCCCTCAACAGTGTGCATGGCTGGTTGGCTCTTTGTCAGACTTCTTGCCTAAGTAAGAAGCGGATTTTACATACAGTCATTCATTCCATCCATCCATCTGCCCAGTACTTAGCCCTGCTTAGGTGTCTGCTCTGCACCAGGCGCTCTGCTGGGTGCTGGCTGCACTCTGACATGGTCAGCCTCAACCCCTGACAGCTGGGCTCTCCCGTTGAGGTGCCTTCATTCCAAGTGCCATGGGGAGACAGTGGGGGGAGGGCCCAGACGGGAGACAGTCGGACGACGCCCCTGGTGGGCAGGCATGACAGGAGGCCAGGGCGGCGAGGGCTGAGGGCAACGTGTCACCTCCAGGCGTGTGGAAACAGCTTCTGAAGTGAGGACAGCGTGCGGGAGGGGCCAAGACGCCGAGAAGGTGACCGAGGGCATCCTCTGCCCCCGGCTCCCCTGAGCTGGCCACTGCTTTCTCGAGATGCTTTCCCCGAGAGCCTCTAGAGAAGAGTCTGGAGCAGTCCGCACCATCATCAGGACTGCATCGGGCATCGCTACCACAGACCCTGAAGTGGAGAGGACCGTTCTCTCCGGCTGGCCCTGACTTCACCTGCGGCCTCAGCCAAGTCAGCCCGCTTGTCAGTGGGCGAGTCACACATCTCCCTGCCGAGCAGAAAGCAAGACCAGCCCTGTCATCTGGGCCAACCGTCTGGGGTTTATTTTTATTAGGGAACAGCGCCCTTAAGCCCCTGAACACGCTGGCTAACCACAGTCAGAAAGAGCCGCTGAGCAGCTAACACCCTAAGATGGAGATGGTATTTGGCCAGCGCTGAGGGCTGTGCCAGTGGACGGTTCTAAATAACCCCGTCCAACAGTCCCCACGTCCCACTTCTCAGGGTGCTGGCTGCCACCAGCGCCGCCTGGCAGGCAGAGTCAGCCCCTGTCCTCCTGGAAGTGGGTCCCGCAGGGGCCACTCTGGCGTGGCTCGGTGGCGGAGGCAGGCGCTGGGTAACACTTGCCCTCTTGACACGCCAGCGTCACAGGACGGCCTTCTCAGCACGTTCACGGAGCAGAACTCTGAAGCTGCCGCTACAGCGTGTCCAGGCGCCCGCCCGAGCCCAAGCCCGTTTGTGCGGAGCCTGGCCCCTGCAGGCGTCCCGGGCTCCTCCCAGGGAGCTGGTCGTTCTCTGGTCCACGCGTCTCTGCCAGAGGCCAGGGCTTGGAGAGAACTGCCACATCCCAAGGCCCAGCACAAGGGACGAGGCTGCTAGGCTGAGGGGGGAAGGGCCAGGGGGGCCCAGCGGACCCTCCATGGTGGTCCAGTGGTTAAGACAGCCCTCTTTGACTGCATGGGGCACAGGTTCAATCCCTGGTCAGAGACCTAGGGCCCCACAGGCTGTGTGATGCGAACAGAGGAAAAGAGAGAGGGGGCAGGGCTCTTGATGTCTTCACAGCAGGGACCCTGCAGACAAGCCGAGGACTCCGCCACACAGCAGAAGGGCGTGGCCTGCTCTAAAGTGCTGGTCGAGTGTGATCAAGACTAGTCTTTGACGTTGGTACAGTCCCAAGGGGGAGAGTGCCAGAAAAACCTGCGATGGACTCTGAAGTGGACTGAAGGGCAGGTCACCGTGGCCCTTCGAGCCGCCTTCAGGATCACCTGATGCTTTAGGGGCCTGTACTTTTCATGGTTTCTGAGCTATTTCTGTAACTGTAGAGTAATTTCACAACTCTAGAGCTTTCTCTAGAACGCTCGCAATGATGCAGATAATTCTTGTCCATAAAAATCATGCGTCCTGGTGATAAGTCGTGACCGTAGTGGCTGGTCATTGCTCTGAAGCTCCTGGCCGGTTTTGCCTCTGTTTGTAAGTTCATTTTAGCCGCCCTGATGGTCAGCACCCGTGTATGTTGTTTGAATGCTCTTCTGATACATTGTAACGTCTTACTGGCTCCCTCATTAATCAATGGCAGCTAAAATCTTTGGGCTTCACTCGTTGCTCGGTGGTAAAGAATCGGCTAGCCAGTGCGGGAGATGGGGGTTCAGTCCCTGGGTCAGGAAGATCCCTGGGAGAAGGGAAGGGCTACCCACTCCAGTACACTTGCCTGGGAAAGCCCAAGGGTGGGGAAGCCTGGTAGGCTCCAGTCCATGGGCTGGCAAAGACACCTTAAGGGCCCCAAATGTGGCCCCCAAATGTATTTGTGCTTCCGACAGCTGGGATACCGGTTCCAGGAGCACTTCTGACCGGCCACCAGCCTTGGACTCCTCCCCTGCAGAAGTGCTCATTGCTTAGAGCTCAGAGGCTGGGCTCGTGGCGTGGTTCAGGCCAGTCCAGCTGCACAGTCGTGTCCCCAAGGAGGTGGGGGAAGCCTGCCTTCCCGGCGAGGCTGCTCACGGCCCAGCTCGCTCTCCTCCCACACACGCGTCTGTCTGTCTGGCAGCTGGCAGCTGCAACCCTGAGAGCGTGTGTAGCCTCCTCCTCCCACCTTGGTGTCATGAACTTCAAAGCTGATGCCTGGCTGCGTGTTGTCTTCTTGCCAAAGTGGCAGAGAGACTCTGTTCTTATGCTTCAGAGTATTTGCAACCATCTTTGAAACATGTGTCACATGGATGCCTTCTCATAGCCCGTGAGAGTGAGGAGGTGGCTTCCTCCAAGCCCACTTTCTGTGGGGTTCGCATATTGACCCTCACACTGACAGCACTTGCCCCCATTTTAAAATCCATCCAGACCCTCCCTGTCGCGACACCACATCGTCGGCGTGGAGCCGGGCTGAGGCGGGAGGCTTGGGGGCTTGTCTCCTACCCCAGGCTGAGCTCCCCTGCACTTCTGGGCCTGTCTAGGCCCCGCGTCTAGCTGCTGTAGCCAGCGTCTCCTTCCCTGACGCAAGCAGCGTCTCCTGTTCAGCAGCCACACCCTTCCCAGGACCGCATCCCCTGGTGAACCCACCTGGGGTGCGTCTGGCGTCTCCCCCAGAGCCCAGGAGCCCCAGGCCCAGGGCTGCCGTCACCCTGGCCATATTCCTCATCAGGGAATTTCATTTAGTTCCCAAGTTCTCAGCTGTTTTTGTTCTTCACTTTTAAGACAAACTTAAAACTCTAACCCTGCACAGTTTTATTGTTTCTCTAAAACAGATACAGCAGAGAAAGCCTTCCCAAAGTGGAGGCTGTGAAACTATCGTAACCGCCTGCTCTCTGGGGTTCTGTCTGAAACAGAAAATGCTGTCCCTTCCTGCTCCTCCTCCTGGCCCAGTGACCACCTCTGACGAGTCTCAGCCTCTCACCCCAACCTTCCTGGGGGAGTCTGGCCCGTCCCTCCTTGGGGACCTTGGAGCGCTCAGTCTTAGCCCCTGTGGGTGCCATGCGCAGGTCTGAGTCACAGCATCTTTTCACAATTGTGCTTCAGTTCACTCACTCAAGGTATGTTTGACGCCTTGATAGAATCACGGAAGACCTCGTGGTCTTCTCTCGAGAGTACGGCCTATTCTAAAACTATTATTTCTGCCAGCTCAAGCTTGAAATTCTAAAGTGCCACTACAAATTATATTCCTCTCATTCTTTTAATCATTCTTTATCCAGAATCCTGTAGAAGGATCTCATTTAACCTTCACGGAACCAGCCATTATCTGGGCTTCTCCTTTAATGTCCGGATGAGCTGTGAAGAAGCCAGGAGAGGCTGTTCCGTGGCCTAGAGGCGCTCACCTCTGAGTTCTCACTTCCGCCCAGAGCAGACGAGTGGCTCAGAGCGGGGATCAGTCCCACAGCCCCCGTCCCAGCGGCTGTGCTCTGAGGGGCTCAAGACCCTGTGTTGTCTGGGCTTTGAAACGGTCTCTGTTGACACAATCACAATAATCTGAGGGCCCTTTAGCATAGAGAAGCAAATGTTATTTATCCCACCAAAGTAGTTTCAATAACTCGTTGAGCTGAGCACTGAAATATAGGTCAGAATCTCTGAAAAACTTGAAAATAATTACAGCAAGCACTTGAAAAATCATGAGGGTGGTTTAGAAAACGACCGTCGTGTCGACCTATGCTTGCTTCGTTTCATTTTTTTCTGCTGCTCTCTTTTTTTCCCTCCAAATGTTGGAAATGAGTTTATATTACTTTTTTGAGAAATACACACACATGTATTTATATATGTGTGTATCTGTTTCCAAAAAAATTTCCCTTTAGTATTACTCTATGGATGTACAGTTCTCAGACTCAATTCAGGTTTTATAGTGTCTGTAATTTTGGAGATTTTGTTAAGAAAAAACATTCAGGCCTCCCTGGTGATCCAGTGGTTAAGAATCCACCTTGCAGCACAGGGGATGTCGATTCAGTCCCTGGTCCAGTAAGATCGTGTGTGCTGCCGAGCGACTAAGTGGTCCCGTGCCCCGCAGCCGCCGAGCCCGTACCCCGCAGCCGCCGAGCCCGGGCCCCGCAACTGCCGAGCCCGTGTGCTGCTTCTCCTGAAGCCCGAGTGCCATAGAGCCCCCTGCTCTGCAACAGGAGAGGCCACCGCAGCAGGAAGCCCACACAGCACCTGGAGAATAGCCCCCACTTGCCTCAAGTAAAGAAAGCCTGCCCAGCAGCAAAGGCCCAGCACAGCCAAAAATAACTAAGTAAAATTACCAGAGAAGGCGATGGCACCCCACTCCAGTGCTCTTGCCTGGAAAAGCCCATGGATGGAGGAGCCTGGTGGGCTGCCATCCATGGGGTCGCTAAGAGTCAGACACGACTGAGCGACGTCACTTTGACTTTTCACTTTCATGCACTGGAGAAGGAAATGGCAGCCCACTCCAGTTCTTGCCTGGAGAATCCCGGGGACGGGGAGCCTGGTGGGCTGCCGTCTATAGGGTCGCACAGAGTCCGACGCGACTGAAGCAACTCAGCAGCAGCAGCAGTGGCAGGTAAAATGACATGTGAAAAATAAAAACATTCAAAGGTGGAAGGACCCACCCCCCAGGGATCTTGGACAGGGCCAGTGCAGATGGGGGCCCAGGGCTCAGCGTGCCCCTGGGGAGGGCATCGGGTGGCCACCGGTGGAGGCCCAGCCCCTGCTCTCCGTGCACCCCAAAGGCAGCAGGCCCCCAAACAGGGGAGGCTCCCGTGCACCCTGGCAGGAGGGCCCACTCTGCAGAGTGAGAGCTCCAGGAGAGTCCCGCGGCCTTCAGGCCTGGCTCTCCGTGTCCAGCTAGTGTGTGCCAGGCGTGCCTGGTGGCCTCATGCCGCAGCCCCGCCATTCTCCCTGCAGGACACCTGGTGCGTTTGCAGGCCCACATGCCCCTGGTCCACACTGCCCTGTTAACTGGCTGGCCTTTCCCTGCTCCCCACCTCCTAAACATTTTATTTCTGAACGTTTAGGTTTACAGAACAATTGTGGGGAAAGAGTTCCCCAACCCCACGCTCGGTTCCCCTCTCATTAACTTGCCTTCGTGTGGGATGTTGTCAAATTCAGTGAGCCGATGTTGCTGTATAACTGTTACCTATAAGCCAGGTTTTATTCTGTCTCCTCAGCATTTTGCACACATCCGTTTCTGTCCCAGGACCTCACCTGGGCCCACACCCCATTCAGGGGCCTTGGGCGTCTCCACGGGCTCCTCCTGGCCCGGCGAGTTGTCAGACGTACCCTGACATGGATGACGGTGGCAATCTGGGGAGGAAGGGGAGTGTCGGAGGTCCTCTCACAGTTAGGCTGGGGCGAGGGGTCTGGGGAGGGACCTCAGGGCGCAGCGCCACCCCCCCGGCCCCACCAGGCCCCGCGCTCAGTGCGGCTGCTGCTGGGGCTGCGGACAAGCCTGTGACGGGGGAGCTGCAAGCGAGTGCGCCCGGGTTGCCTCCTCCGAGGCCCGGTCCTGAGTGTGCACCGCCAGCCTGAGAAACCCGGAGCGCCTGCGTCCCGCGTCTGCACGGCCAGCCCCGGTTGGGAGAGGAGAGCCTCCCCTGAGCGTGGCCTCCCCGGCCCCCGAAGCTGGCGGCCCGGCTCCCCTTCCGCATCCTCTCTGTGGCCAAGCCCTTGGCTTTCCTCCTGCAATACCAAGCGACTGCCAGACGTCGAAACCACGAAGGTGTACTTATCTGGAAGCTGCCACCGCATGGGAGGATCAGGCTGTCGTCCGTGCCCCGTTTCCCACGTGTGGATGCGGACAATGGTGCCCGTGGCGGGTCACCATGGAGCCATCCCGCAGCGCCTGGCACGGCAGGTGCTGCCCCAGAAAAAGCTCGAATGCGGGCCCTGGAGGGAGCCAGGCCTCCTCTAGGTGCCGAGGCCCTGACAGTGGCCCGGACGCATCTGAGTGGAGCCTGTCCCCTGGGCGGCTGTCTAGGTGGGTGCGTGTGAGTGCGTGCTCCAGCCGCACAGCTGTGTCCGACTCTTCCATGGCCCTGTGGGCTCGCCCGCCAGGCTCCTCTGTCCCTGGGGTTCCCCAGGCAAGAAGACTGGAGTAGATTGGCCATTGCCTCCTCCAGGGGCTCTTCCTGACACTGGGATCGACCTGGCATCTCCCACACTGGCAGGCGGATCCTTTACCACTGAGCCACCAGGGAAGCCCCACTTAGGTGGGTATCTATTCTTATTATAATTCCTACGATAATCCTTCTGTTTCAGGAGAGACAGAGATCAGACAGCTGCTGCCAAATCAGCAGTGGAATTTCAATTAGAAAAATAATAAATTGGCATCTTGATTTTCCACTTAGCTCTCTCTGTAACCTGGGGGAAGTTGTTTTAATGAAAGCATGTTCGTTCTTATTTGCACCAAAAAATACAGAGGCCAGCATCAGTGAGATATCGTTTCACCTACCAAGTGTGTAGCTGAAGACAGTTGTAATGCTCACTGCTGGCAAAGCTGTGATAAAACAGTCACTTGCTAAAAACTTTTCATTAGGAAAAATACGATATATGTACAAAGGTACAGAGTATTCCTGTGTTCAGTTTCAACAACCATCAAGAGTTTACAGTGTTTGTCTCATCAATGCCCCACTCTTTCTGCTAGAGTCTTTTAAAAGAAGTCCCAGACATCTCGTCAGTCCATCCCTACGTGATGCAGTTAATACTCAAACAGGGACATCAGGCAGCATTAATGGAGCCTTAATATCATCTCACACTCAGCCCACATTTAAACGTCCCTATTTTTTAAAAAAGCCTTTTCACAATTGATTTGCTTGAATCAGGATCCAAACCAGGTCCATCTGTCGTGTTGGTGGTTTTGCCTCGTTCATCCCTTAACCGACTTTCCCTGTTTTCACCCCCCGCCCGCGTCCCCTGCTCTTCCTGGCTCACGAGCCAGGGCCCTTCCTGCCCAGTGTCTCCAGGCTCCGGCTGCTGGCTTCCTCCTGGTGCCATCTAATTGGTTCCTGCATCTTCGTTATCGCCCAGAGACACTCAGCCTCTGGTTTTGTGTGCCTTCTTGGTGCGCACGCGTGTGTGTTTGTGTGTGTGTGTGTGTGTGTGTGTGCCTGTGCGCTCCCTGGGTGCTGCTGGGCACCCCGTGCCTCGTCACACGAGGAGACACTGGAGGCCCTACTGCTCTGCTCTCAGTGACGTTGGACCCCACCCCCAAGAGGCTAGGCAGCGACAGCCCGTATGTCTGGGGAGAAGTTGTTTAAACTTCTGAAGCCTTGATTTCTCTGCCTGTTCAGCGGGGAGAGAGTGCTGCCTCCCCTAGCGGTCTTGTGTGGTCACAGATGTGAAAGAGCCTCCAGAAGGAAGACGGCAGCACAAACATTAAGTATTAACAGTAATAACAGTTCTTTTGGCAATTAAGGAAATTTTCTTTGGAAAGTAGTTTCCTTCCTCAAGTACCTCTAATTGAGAAAATGGTGATGCTCTCTCTTTTTTTTTAATCAAAAAAAAGCTTCCAGTACATTTGGGAAGATTGAAAACCACCATCTTTTTAACCAACAGACAGAGTGGAGGGATGATTACCGCCTTCTGGTTTCCGGGCACTAGAAGCCGGGAAAAAAGCTCAGCGGTGCCCATCTCTGGAGCAGAGGTTTGTTTAGTAGCCCGGCTGGGGAAGATTGGAATTCCTTCGTCTTCTAGATCAGAGGAGCAAGGGGCATCCCCAAGGGGGAGGAAAAAAGCTATTGAGACTTTTATGGGGTGGTTTCCCCTATTGAAAGGTTCTTCTGCATTCCAGCCCTAAGAGAAGCATCTCGTGGTACTCTTCTGTGAGGACCTGGGGAAGAATCTTCTAAAGGGATTTTGCGTTATTGATTGTCAGGAACAGAGTTGCTACTTAAATTTTAACACTTCTCAGCAAGCTAGCAATTCCGAAGCTTGTGAATGAGCAAATCCTCCCCACAACCACTTTTTTTTTTGATACAAATCAAAGTGCCCATGAGACGGATCGGGTTCATTTGTATTAGTTTTCAGTTTAATCTCTCTTCCTGCCAGATCTTTTATCTTCGAGCAGGAGAGGGAAAAAGAATAAATAAAGAATCCTATAGATGCAGCAGGAGGACTGAGCAGGGCCCCAGGGTCCAGAGCAGATTAATAGGCCCTGTTGTCAGATCAGACTGGGCAGCAGCTCCTGCGGCTCGGGCTGCACTTTGGAGGCTGTTTATACCCTGCGTGAACAGATGGCCCCGAGCCAGGGAGTCGCGCGGGCCGGGTGGGGGGGCGGGGTGGGGGGAGAGGGGCCTGCGTGGGGCTGGGAGGCGGCGTCCGGGCGCTTCTTGGCTCCTGCCCTGCGTGGTTCACCCTTCAGTCCTCGGGCTGGACCACGGTCTTTCTGACGCTGCCCCTTTGTGAAATCGCCGCAGTACCTGGCTGAGCAGGTGAGCTGTTTGCTCCCAGACCCTGCCGTCTGCAGGAAGAGAGGGAAGGAGAGACGCTTTCTTGCGTCGTGTCGCTCAGGGCCCCGCGGGAGCAGGCGCGCTCTCGGCTTGCGGTCAGGGGGCCTTCACGCGGGAGCGCTGAACGAGGAGTGGGGCTGGGAACTGAGTGACCGGGGGCGGCAGCGGGGCCAGACTCGCCCGTGGTCACCAGGCCCGGAGCCGCAGAACCCGGGGCAGGGGCTGTGCAGAGCCGCCCCCAGAGAAGAGAAGGGGACCTCGGCGTGAGGACAGCAGTGTCTCCAGTGAGGCGGGAAGAACGTCCCCCTGCCCGACAGGCCCCCAGGGCACAGGCAGGTGGGGACGGTCGTGAGGGTCTGGGTGAAGATGGGAACGCCCAGCAGAGTCCCCAGCGGGGCCAGGCCTGGACCAGAGGCGTCAGCGCCCCGCCATGGTGGTACCCCCCACCCCCACATCGTGCTGTGTGTAAATCAGGTGAAACTTTTCACTGTGGTGAGATGCACACAGCATGAAACGCCCCATCCTAACCGCTCACGGTGTTGTTCAAGTGATCCGCGGACTCTTTCCACCCTGCAGAACCGGAGCCCTGTGCCAGTAAACAGCTCCCCATCCCCAGCCTTCCGCATTCTGGCTCTGAATCTGGCTGCTCAGGTGTCTCATCTAAGTGGAGTTGTACTTTGTTTTGTCCTTTTGTGTCTGGTTTATTTCACTATCATGTCCTCAAGGTTCATCCGTGTGGGAGCATAGCTCAGAGTTTCCTCCCTCTTCAAGGCTGACTAACATTCCGGCACGTGGGTGGACCGCATTCTGTTTATACATTCATCTGTTGATGGACGCTTCCTTTGTACCACCTTTTAGCTGCTGTGAACAATGCTGTTAAGAGCATAGGCGTACACACAGCTGTTTGAGACCCTGCTTTCAGTTCTTTGGGGCCCATGTGTTGACAGATTGCTGGATCACACGCTAACCCTGATTTTAACTTTCTGAGGAACCGCTGCCCTGTTTCCCATAGCGGCTGCACTGTGCTACATTCCCACCAGCGGTGTACACGTGTTCCGACCTTTCCTCGTCCTTGCCAAAACATTATTGTCTGCTCGTTGATAGCAGGTGTCCTAATGGGTGTGAAGTGGACTTCAAGGGGCTTTTGATTTGCAACCCCCGCCCCCGACAGTACTGCTTTCCAGGTGGCGTGGTGGTAAAGAATCTGCCTGCCAATGCAGGAGCTGAGGGTTCAGTCCCTGGATCAGGAAGATCCCCTGGAGGAGGAAATGGCAACCCACTCCAGTGTTCCTGCTTGGGAAATCCCATGGACCCAGCAGCCTGGCAGGCTACAGTCCACGGAGTCGCAAAGAGCCAGACACAGCTGAACAGCCGAGCAGGCATAACGTGCATTTTCCTATAAGAAGTAGGAGCAAAACTGAAGCACCGTAAGCGGAGGAGCTCAGAGTCAGCTTTGGGGTATCCAAAGGCAACCGGGCATCAGCCGTCTTCAGGACGGAACCTGTATCTCCTCTGAAGCCTGACTTGGCGCGCCCAGTCCCCACCAAGCATGTCCAGTTACACTGACACTAGAGTAGCGTCCGTCCCCCTCTGTGTGACAGAGGACTCTTTTCTGTAAGGGAATCTGCCCAGAAAACCAGGCCACCACGAGCTGTTTGATGCCCTAGGGGGGTCTCAGGCTCCCAAAGTAAAAGGAGACACTGGTGCGAGTTTTTCTACAGTTAATTGGAGACACACACATTGCATTTTTAAAGGAAACACAAAAGCGGGGGTCCTTGTCAGCGGTAGCTCACCTCTATCACCGAGCAGCACAAGCCAGGAATGCCCAGCTGGTGGCGAGGACTGCCATCCCAGAAAGCCATTCTGGGAGCAGCTTTATTTGAAATAATTAAAAAGACTCAGCCTTCAAACTCCTGCCCTGCGTGGTTCACCCTTCAGTCCTCGGGCTGGACCACGGTCTTTCTGACGCTGCCCCTTTGTGAAATCGCCGCAGTACCTGGCTGAGCAGGTGAGCTGTTTGCTCCCAGACCCTGCCGTCTGCAGGAAGAGAGGGAAGGAGAGACGCTTTCTTGCGTCGTGTCGCTCAGGGCCCCGCGGGAGCAGGCGCGCTCTCGGCTTGCGGTCAGGGGGCCTTCACGCGGGAGCGCTGAACGAGGAGTGGGGCTGGGAACTGAGTGACCGGGGGCGGCAGCGGGGCCAGACTCGCCCGTGGTCACCAGGCCCGGAGCCGCAGAACCCGGGGCAGGGGCTGTGCAGAGCCGCCCCCAGAGAAGAGAAGGGGACCTCGGCGTGAGGACAGCAGTGTCTCCAGTGAGGCGGGAAGAACGTCCCCCTGCCCGACAGGCCCCCAGGGCACAGGCAGGTGGGGACGGTCGTGAGGGTCTGGGTGAAGATGGGAACGCCCAGCAGAGTCCCCAGCGGGGCCAGGCCTGGACCAGAGGCGTCAGCGCCCCGCCATGGTGGTACCCCCCACCCCCACATCGTGCTGTGTGTAAATCAGGTGAAACTTTTCACTGTGGTGAGATGCACACAGCATGAAACGCCCCATCCTAACCGCTCACGGTGTTGTTCAAGTGATCCGCGGACTCTTTCCACCCTGCAGAACCGGAGCCCTGTGCCAGTAAACAGCTCCCCATCCCCAGCCTTCCGCATTCTGGCTCTGAATCTGGCTGCTCAGGTGTCTCATCTAAGTGGAGTTGTACTTTGTTTTGTCCTTTTGTGTCTGGTTTATTTCACTATCATGTCCTCAAGGTTCATCCGTGTGGGAGCATAGCTCAGAGTTTCCTCCCTCTTCAAGGCTGACTAACATTCCGGCACGTGGGTGGACCGCATTCTGTTTATACATTCATCTGTTGATGGACGCTTCCTTTGTACCACCTTTTAGCTGCTGTGAACAATGCTGTTAAGAGCATAGGCGTACACACAGCTGTTTGAGACCCTGCTTTCAGTTCTTTGGGGCCCATGTGTTGACAGATTGCTGGATCACACGCTAACCCTGATTTTAACTTTCTGAGGAACCGCTGCCCTGTTTCCCATAGCGGCTGCACTGTGCTACATTCCCACCAGCGGTGTACACGTGTTCCGACCTTTCCTCGTCCTTGCCAAAACATTATTGTCTGCTCGTTGATAGCAGGTGTCCTAATGGGTGTGAAGTGGACTTCAAGGGGCTTTTGATTTGCAACCCCCGCCCCCGACAGTACTGCTTTCCAGGTGGCGTGGTGGTAAAGAATCTGCCTGCCAATGCAGGAGCTGAGGGTTCAGTCCCTGGATCAGGAAGATCCCCTGGAGGAGGAAATGGCAACCCACTCCAGTGTTCCTGCTTGGGAAATCCCATGGACCCAGCAGCCTGGCAGGCTACAGTCCACGGAGTCGCAAAGAGCCAGACACAGCTGAACAGCCGAGCAGGCATAACGTGCATTTTCCTATAAGAAGTAGGAGCAAAACTGAAGCACCGTAAGCGGAGGAGCTCAGAGTCAGCTTTGGGGTATCCAAAGGCAACCGGGCATCAGCCGTCTTCAGGACGGAACCTGTATCTCCTCTGAAGCCTGACTTGGCGCGCCCAGTCCCCACCAAGCATGTCCAGTTACACTGACACTAGAGTAGCGTCCGTCCCCCTCTGTGTGACAGAGGACTCTTTTCTGTAAGGGAATCTGCCCAGAAAACCAGGCCACCACGAGCTGTTTGATGCCCTAGGGGGGTCTCAGGCTCCCAAAGTAAAAGGAGACACTGGTGCGAGTTTTTCTACAGTTAATTGGAGACACACACATTGCATTTTTAAAGGAAACACAAAAGCGGGGGTCCTTGTCAGCGGTAGCTCACCTCTATCACCGAGCAGCACAAGCCAGGAATGCCCAGCTGGTGGCGAGGACTGCCATCCCAGAAAGCCATTCTGGGAGCAGCTTTATTTGAAATAATTAAAAAGACTCAGCCTTCAAGGCCCAACTGGCGCCGTGCTGCAGACCGTGCTGCTTCCACCGAGGAGTCCAGACTTAGCCTGGACGGTGCTGCGTGTGGGTCAACGGGAGTTGCCTCCGAGGGCCCCATTTCATTTCAGAACAGCTTATGGCCACTTCTTCACCCAGAAAGGCCCCGAGTGCATTTCTGATGAGCCCCAAGTGCAGACTTGTAGGTCCCCATAGCCAGGCCTCTCGGTCTTCGTGGAAGTGGCTGTGATGTTGTTGGGCTGTGCAAGCCTGTGTGCAGTCTGAGCTGAGCCTGTCTGACCTCAGGGTCACAGGTCGCCCTGTGTGACACTCTCAGACGTGGGCGAGCGATGGCAGCACCGTTTCCAAGGAACAAGAAGGACAATCTGATTCCCGTGAGAGCTGCCCATCCCCCGTCTCACTTCACTGATAACTTGAAGACACAGTTCAGCCTCAGAGTAATTCCGAGTGGGCCTGACAGAGGGCGCTTGTTCATCCTAAGGCTCTGCAAGGCAATCTGGCCACAAAGCCTGTCTCAACTCTGCAGAGAACGTCCCAGGGAGGGGTGGGGGCCAGGCAGAGCCTTCCGAGGCCTTGCATGGGAGAGCCCCTTGGCTGGCAGGGCCGCCCTTCCACACCTGCCCGGAAGGCCCGGGGGGAAGATCTCCTAAACTCGCTGTGAGTTTCATTCCACTTCTCTCCAGCCAGAGCCGCTCAGGGGCGTGGATGGAGCGGGCTGCCACGCAGATGGGCGGCAGAATGCATGGCCCATCTGTCTTTATCATGCTCATTTCCTCTTTTATTAAAATGTTAATGAAAATAGTTTTTATTTATCATTTGGTGGCGTGTGCAGCATCCTTTTCTGGGAGACAAATCTGCAATCTGCCACGTGAGCTGACAGCATCTTCTCATTACCCAGTGAACACGGGAATGAGGAACAACGTTCTGGTTCCATTTAAACTGCCACGTGCAGGCTGAACAAAAAATACCCCTTTACGTGTAGACAACAACTTGGGGTTGGTGGCGGGCACCCCCGGACTCGGGAGCGGGTGGCCTGCTTCCAGAGCCGGGCTCACTGGTACTCGCCACGGCCCGGCGCCTCGGCGTGCGCGTCCGCTCAGTGGGGCCAGCCCCTCCATCTGCCTTGGCGAGGGAGGGAGACAGTTTAGGCAGATGCACTTTGCATTCTCTTGGCGCCTGCAGAGGTTCAAGCTTGTTCTGCTCCTCCTTTCAGACTCTCCCTGGAAAGTGCACCTGTCAGACGTCGGCCCCGAGATGACCAGCGTCACAGTGCGTGGCCTGACCCCGGCTCGCACATACCAATTCCGAGTGTGCGCCGTGAACCAGGTGGGCAAGGGCCAGTACAGCGTGGAGACAAGCAGGTGAGCTGCCGCGCCAGCCTGGGTGCGGCGAGGGCAGCCGAGCATCTCATGGGGTGGAGGGAGGCCATCATCGAGGTCACTTCGAGGTCATCGACCTCCGCCCTTAGTGACTGACCTTAGCGGGGAACAGACACAAGTGGGAAGCCTGTAACTGAGAGGAAGCGTAGGGGTTCATGGGGTGGGCCGGGACTCCTTCCCTGTGGAGGGAAGTTTCTTAGGTCCCTGGGGTGCTCTGACTGCGCAGACAGGAGTCATTCCCGATCACAGAGCCCCCTGTGTCCGTGACATTAAAGAGCCGGCAGTGTCTCTGGGCCCTTTGTGCAGCTGACCCTGTGGGGCGGGACTCATAAGCACCCAGCAGGTTCGCGGGAGGCAGAGCGAGCCCCCGCGTTCCCCTGGTGGTGGTCCTGATGCTGAGTCCTCCCCACCCAGGCCGGCAGCTGCTCTCAAGCCCGTTCAGATGTGACCTGGGGAAAGGGCTTCATCGCATTTCAGTGCAGCCTCCCCAGCCAGCCAGAGCACTCGGCGGGCCTGTGCGGTGGAAGTGTTGAGAGCTCTAAACGACCACTTTCTAATCGTGGGGGCTCGGTGTGTGAAATACTGAAGGAGCCAAAGAAAGTGATTTGGAGGCAGCCGCTCGTCGGGTCCTTAAAGGGCGGCGGTACCGTGGGCCGCTCAGGCAGAACAAGCTCGCCCCTTTGTCTTCCGGGACCCATCACATAGGTTTGACCTTCCTGTCGGATCAGCTGTGTGTTTTGCTTTATTGTCACTCGATTCAAGTACACAGAATTCAGCTTAAGATTGAGAATAGGTGTGAGGGCCCCGTGCTCCTGGGGCTCATCTCTCTTCCCTCCCGCCCTCTCTTTTCAGACTGATGCTCCCCGAGGAGCCACCTAGCGCTCCCCCGAAAAACATAGTGGCCAGCGGGCGCACCAACCAGTCCATCATGGTGCAGTGGCAGCCGCCCCCGGAGTCGGAGCACAACGGGGCGCTCCGCGGGTACGTCCTCAGGCAAGTAGCCGCGCCCGGCCGTGCGCGCACCCTTGTGGACAGTCCAGGGTCCGTCCTGCTGAGGCCGCAAGCTCAGATGTCTGCAGGAGCCCAGCCGTAATCCGGACTCAGGCCAGCGGTAGGACGCCGGGGGTGGTGGAGGCTGTGGCCAACTGCGAGAACGAGCGCCTGTGGGCAGCCTCTCGGGGACAGGCTTTGCAGATCCAGCTCTGATGCGTACACACAAGAACTCACCCTCAGGGGGTGCAGTGTAGCAGAATGGAGGGGAGTGTTCCCGGCTGGAAGCAAGACGTGCTTATTCCTTGTAAATCCTTTCACTCTAGGTTTTTACCAGAGGTATGCGTTCTAAAGTATAGTGATTTTCAATTAATAAAAATACAATTGACTTCATTACAAGCCAGTTTTTACCATGCTAGTATGTTGGGCTGCCAGGGTTTCCAGAAAAAAAAAGGTAAAAGTCTGGCTTTTTGACATGCATCCTCACAGTTTTCCCATGTTGGGAATGAAACGAGTATGTTCACACCTTCCCAGCTGCAGACCAGACATGGCCCCGGAGTGGCCAGTTTGCTCTCTCTGCCCCTCTGGGAGGGGTTTGGCTTCTGAGACCTCCCGTGAACCACACCAGCCCTGGCTGGGTTGGCAGAGCAACCTGCTTTGCCAAAAATTACTGCTAAGTTTAAAATGGTAGTGAAAGCGATCATTTTAGTAGTTTGTCAACGCAAGTGAAAGGAAAAAAGCAAACCAGTATTGAAAAGGTAACTGTTAGCTCCCTCCTAATGGACACCCCCGTCGCCAGCCTCTGCAGGCAGGGCTGGCGGGTGTCCATCGCGCAGACACCCACGCCCATGCTAGACCCATGATCAGGAGACACCTGGCTACCAAAGGTCTAACATGGAGCGACGGACGTAACGTCTTAGCTAAACGTAAAGCATTATGAGAGAGTTGCTTCTTTAAGTCCATTGTCTGCTCACAGAAGTTAGCTCATCCCCAGCATGTATTTATGTAATCACCCGCTCATCATTTAATACACATTTATCTATATGCACGTAATGTGTGCCTGTCACAACCAATTCACTGCTGTTCTCCAGTTGTCCCCCGAGCATATGAATTATCCTCTGAACACAAGCCAGATCGTTATCTGCCCGAAGAGGTTCAAATGCGGCCGTCCCCCGGCTGTATGAGGGCCATGGGGCTGAACCCAAACGCAGGGCCCCCTCTGTCCCTAAGCCCCCAGCCTCCCCTGGATCACAGAAGAGACTGCTGATTGGCCCCCTGCAGGCAGGGGGCACCCGTGGACCCGTGGGCGGACCTGTGGGCCCGTGGGTGCTCCTAGAGCCTGGTCTCTCCCCCGGGAAAGCAGCCCAGCACTTCTCGCTGCTCGAGGCCCAGGTTTTCCTCGCTGCTCGCCCAGCTGTCCCCTGGTTCCATGCTCATCAACTAATGAAGATAATTGGTCTCCCCTCTGGACCGGCCTCCCCCTCCCATGCTTGTCATCCCATCCGCCTCTGTCTTTTTTTGACCACAGGGAAGAAAAGTTTCCTGGGGCTCCATCTGCCAAAAGGACTTTAAAAGTCAGGCCACAGAGCCAGGCTCGGGGCGTGGAGTTCCCTAATGCAAGCTCTCTGATGTCGCGAGGCCCCTTCGGGCACTGCACACATCCCTGTTTTGTGGGATTATGACTCTTAAAAGGATTTTCTGTGATGGTGTCAGTGGAGGCAAGCGCTGGAAAAGAGGGTATCTGTATTTGCAGGGGCTTCAATCCAGAGAGCCCCAGGACACGGGTGTACCACACAGGCTGTGAATATCCCAAGTTTTCAAAAATTAAAGACCCATGCCAAAATGAATTTGCTGGGAAACATTTCCGAATAATCCTCCAGTCTGCAGATCAGCTCTGTTTGCAGGCGTGTACCCTCCGGTGCACAGGGCTCCATGTCAGACCAGCAGCACAGTCCACGGAAGAACAAGATGGAAATAAATCACCGCCACGGCTCCAGCCGTAAGAAGTAGTTAGAGTGCGTGCACAGTAATAAAATATTCATAATAATGGGCAGGGTGTTTCTTTGAGAGGAACATAGGGGTTATGTCCTTTAAAAACATTCTCCTGTTTATTTCCATGTAAAGAATCTTCTTGTTCTCTCTGAGGCGGTCTCCTGGGCAACGTATCCGGCCCTTCAGCGGACGATGCCCTGTGCTTCTGTTATTAATTATGACCTTCCTAGACATTCTGTGAATATTACAAGAGCGCCTTGAAGCCGCTGGTCAGAATGGACCACACTCCCTGCCGGAAGGGAGAGCCAGGAATCTAAGAGGTGGATTCTCCCCGCCTCCTACAGATAGGTCTGGGAGGAGGGGTGAGCAGGCTCAGTTTCAGGGCTCAGAACTCTGGGTTCTCTGTTAGCGTATTTGCTACACAAGCAGTGTTCCCAACAGAGAGATGTTCTGGGGGCGGTGCTTTAGTCCATCACAGCTCCTTTGCGCCCATTGTTTCATCTTATTCTCGAACCAACCCCTCGGGATGCCATTGTTACCAAGTCACCTTAGGGAGGAGGAAGCTGAGGCTCAGAGAGGTGAAGAGTCGGGCCTCAGGCCTTCCAGCTCGTGAGTCTTCTTCTCAGCTTGGTCTTCTGGGCAGCTTGCTTTGCTCTCCCTGGAATGCGTACCGGATAGTGAAGTGGGGGTCTCCAGCAGCCACGCCCGGCTGTACCCTGCTGGGTACCCGTAGTCCCGGGCCCAGTCACTTGCCAGGCTACTCTGGGGTCTGGTGTGGGTGGGAGCCAATATTTGTCTTTTTTCAAAATGCCTGTCTGATTGTCCCAGGGCCATTTATTCTCAAAGCCCCTGCTCTGTAGATGGGGAGATGGCTGGAACCCGGATGACACCACACCAAGCCTTCCCTGCCTAGAAGACAGGCCGTCCTATGATAGACTTGGTTCAGCCCGCCGTGAGCGGTGCCCACCCCTGGCGGGGAGTCCAGTGAGGTGCGGCGGGATGGGAGTGGGTGGGAGAGAAGCACGGACGGGTGTAAGGCCTCTTTCACGTTGGCCCATCACGGAGTGCCATGCGTGTGCCAGCGCCTCCCCCCAGGGCCGCTGCGGGCCCGTGTCCTGCGGCTCCTCTCAGGTGCGAGGCAAGAACGCCCGGGGCCTTTGTGCTCTTCGTGGCCTGCCTGCTCGCGATCCTTTCTGCCTCCTCTCCGCCAGGGCTCACCACACACAAGTGGCCTGTAGCAAGAAGGGCTCAAAGACGAGTCTCAGAAAACCCTGGCTTTCACGAAGAACACTTTATTACCATGTCCATATGTTCCGAGTGCATTCTCAGCCATCACTCTCCTTGGAGAGCTGTTTCCCGCTCCAGGCTTGGACTTCGGAGTTCCTCCTTTTTTCTGAGGGCGGTGGCTTTGCTAACACGCTGGTTCACCTGAGTCTGGCTCAGGCCCTTCCCTGCGTCCAGGCCCTGTGGCCCCGGGGACGGCATGGTGACTGACCGGGCCTCTGCAAGGTTGCTCAGCGTTCTGGAGGTGCCTGAAGATCCCAGCCCACCATGGGGAGTGGCTGCGCTTCCCGCCCACCCAGGCCTGTGTCCTCCTGCACTTCTGCCGTCCCCACTGAGCATCAGAGTCGTGTCTTCTTGAGGAAGGAGTCAGCTCTCGGCTGAAACTCCACGCTCGTGGAAGCTGTGCGATGACCGGGGAGGTCATTCCCCCAGCTCTCGGCCCTTGGTTTACCCAGAGGAACGATTCTCCTCTGCACACACGGTCCTGGATGACATCCGTCACTCAAAATAATGTTACAACAGTCCCCTCACTGTGCAAGTTACAGTTTTCCAGCTAATATGTTTTCTGTGTTCAGAGTCGTGTAGGTCATTGTTTTAAATAAATGCAACTTTAATTCTCTGCCTTTTGTCCACAAAAGAGCCTGCTCATTGCCCTCTCACAGGTGCCCTAAAAGCCACTCTTAGCAGTGGGCCCGTATTTCAGGAGTGTGAGCACCTTTGAAAGCCAGTCCTTCTGACTCTGGACCTCGTGCACTAGCCCAGCAGGGGTCAGCCCCCGGACACCGAGGGGCACCGCACTGCCCACTTCCTTTCCTCCATCTCTTCAGAGTCGCTGGAGGAAGGGGTCTCTAGGACTGATTCATAGCCACAACCCACTAGAAATCTCGCCTGAAAATTGGGGTCCTGAGTTACTGTACTCCCTGGATGACTTAAAAAGGGATCATTTCTCCTGAACCCTAACATGATTGAAGTGTCAGATCTGTTAGCCCAGAGCTTCTAGTGACTGTGAGATTAGATCAGACCTTCTTAGCGGTGGAAGTGGAAGTAGTGTCATCTGGGGCGGACCTCTGGGCTTTGTTCTTGTCTGTCTACCCCTGGTCTCCTCGAACCGCGGGGAGGAACCGCGGGGAAGCCCCGTCTCCGGCTCAAGTCCTCTCCCCTGGTCTGCTGCAGGTACCGCCTGGCTGGCCTGCCTGGGGAGTACCAGCAGAGGAACATCAGCAGCCCCGAGGTCAGCTACTGCCTGGTGACTGAGCTCATCGTCTGGACCCAGTACGAGATACAGGTGGCTGCCTACAACGGAGCCGGCCTGGGCGTCTTCAGCAGGGCGGTGGCTGAGTACACCCTGCAAGGAGGTGAGCCTGCCCGAGGCAGCACGGTCTTCTCCACTGGGGTGCAAGATGTGCCAGGTTCTGTTGGAGCAAGTGAGTTGATCAACTCACTCAATTTTTGAAATATGTATTTCTGTTGAAATAAAAATAGAGTGTTCAGTCCTCGAGGGAGCAATCAGAAGGGGATGACTCACATATTCAGTCTCTCCTTCTATTCATAAACTACAGCAAAACCGCAGAATGGGATTGGATATTATTCTGTCTGCTTCTTTCTGGTTCCTAAAGATGGAATGTGTCTCTACACATCCTTTAACTGGTCCACTTATTCTGAAAATTCCTGTGGAACTGACTTTTTCTAAGAGGAATAATGGTATATTTTGCAGTGGAGGTGGCTGTGGAGTCCTGTGTGAAGCTGTGAACGTTTTTCAAGGAGAGTGATTATTCAGTGTTTTGTTTTCGCGATGTAACACAATTGTTAGTAGTGGGGTTTGTGCTAGCTGCTCTCCACCCCACTTTGGGTTTCCTTTTTCAATAAGCAAACAATTCACTAGATCCATAAAAACCCCTCCCCACACCCACCCCTCAAAACTGACCAGGCAGAGGGCCATAAAGCCAGCAGGTCTTACATTTATGTGCTAAGACCCAACCTTGTCATTTCCAGTTAATTCCACTGTTTTCTGGAGGGTCTAGGTCTTGGCCCCAGGCAGGGCTGGACCCTCAGAGACACTCTCCACGTCTGCATTTCACTTTCAGTGCTCTTCGCAGTAACAGATAGACCCTCTCTAGACACAGTGGCGCACTGGAGCAGGCCAGAGCCTGGCCCGGGAAGCAGTTTTCCCGCCACATCTAAACCCCTTTTTCGTTGAGCAGCCTTCCCCCGTCCTGACTCACAGGTGTGAGTTCATTCGCTTAGGCATTTTTATTGCTACCAGCCTTGGCCTTTTCAAGTGATAAGGTTCCTAACTGCCCACGTCTCTCCCCAAATCATGCCTGAGACCTAATGTTCCCTGATATTACACGCTGTCATTATCATCCCGTATTGATCGGCTGTCTGCTGCCATCCCTGAGCCCATAAATCCTCCTCACGAATTAAGTGCCGTCAGCCCTCTTTCACAGTGACGAGCAGAGAGACTTAACATGCAGGACAACAGGAAGGGCTGGTGTGTCTGCCTGCGCCTCCTGATCACTCATTGGAAAATGAAAATAGCTGAAAACCCGCTCTGTTAACGCTTGCTTTAATTAGTCTGTTTAATAAAATAACAATAAATTCGGAAACACTTAAAGTGACAAACACCGCTGCTGACGGTCCCCCAGCACTGTTTACCGTGATGGCTTCCTCCTGTTGCCAGCGCTGACATTCATGCGGGCACAGTCTCCCCCTGACCGAGAAGGGCTGTGGGGTGCTGCGTCTCGCGTCTGCCCCGCCGTCCCGGGGGAAGCTTTAGGGCTGTGAGCGACATGATCAAAGTGCCGTGTGAGGAAGGGAGACCTGTCGGCAGGTGTGCGGGGGGTTGGGGGGGACCGGAGGGGCCCAAGGGTGGGGCAGCGCTGCAGACAGGAGCGCTGGTCCGGCTGTGAGCTGATGAGCTCCCCCCGATCGCCGGCGTGGGCTGAGGGGAGCCACGGGCGTGTGTGGTGCGGCTTCACACATAGCCCCTCTGGGCTGCCCTCCACCCCGTCCAGCCTACCACACGAGCTCTCTCTGGGGCGTCCTGTCCCGTGGGACCAGCCCAGCCGCCTCCTCATCTCACTGGCAGTGTCTGGGGTGAAACAGGGTGTGTTCTGCTCGCGCTGAGCGGGTCTGAGGTCTCTGGGCTAACACAGGCGGAGCAGCGCTAACGCTGGTTCCTTTGAGTCAGCAGCAATGTTTTCTGGGCGCCCTTGGCCCCTCTGAGGTCAGTGAACCCCGCAGGGGATTCGTCGGCCTGACTGCTGGCGGCCTGGCTGCCTGCAGCTCGAGAGCCTCGTGGATCTGGACGCGGCTGGAGGC
Source organism: Litocranius walleri (assembly GCA_006410535.1). Taxonomy (NCBI): domain Eukaryota; kingdom Metazoa; phylum Chordata; class Mammalia; order Artiodactyla; family Bovidae; genus Litocranius; species Litocranius walleri. The sequence continues at coordinate 1,599,244 of SJYG01000203.1, forward strand.
GGGCGCTGACTGCGCGTGGAGCCGTCTCTGGATGCCTCGGCTTGGGTGAGGCTGCGGGGAGTCTGCCTCCTCGAGCCGGTGAGAACCTGACTTCCGGTAGCTCTGCATGCAGAGGTGTTCAGAGTCTCTCTCTCCAGCTTCTTGCGAGCAGATGTCGTGTGCAGTTTTCCCATCTGCGTGTCAGCCTGCGTCGCTGGGTTGCCGTGCCTTTGCCCGGCTACTGGGTGGCTGGCAGGGGAGCCTGGAGCTAGGAACCCCACGTGTTTGCTCACTTGAGGGTGTTTCTGACTCTGTGAGTCCTCGATGCAGGCTGTGATCCCACCAACCTCAGTGTGGACTCAGGAAACACACATCCTCTGGGGCTCCTGGCGTGTTTTCCAGTTGTGACTGGCACACCCAGACCCGTGTGCTCCATGCAAGGGTAATGCCCAGGCAGCTGACCCCGAGCACTGCGCCAGGCTCTGCTTCCAGGCCCCGCCCCGCCCCTGCCCTGGACCCTCGGTCACCAGCGGAGCTTCTCAGGCCGTTTCAGCCTCTGACCTTTCCCCTTTTGTCTGAGGGTCATGCCCGAGCCCCAGGACTGGCCCCTTGGGCTCCACAGCTGGCAGATCAGGATGGGCCCACAGCGAGGGGAGGTATCTGGACCCTCAGCACGGGGCTCACTCACATGGGGTTCACGTGGGGCTCACTCACACAGGGAACAGTCATGAAGGCACACACGCACACACCTTTCCGCCTACACAGCCCCAGAGTCCAGAAAGCCTAACTCTTCTTACTTACCGATACTGCATCTGCCTTCAAGAGACATCTGAGCTCTTCTCTGCCTCTACTTTTTTTTTTGCATTTGTAAAGTTCTGACATTTCCACCTGCCCTGACTGCTTTAAGGGCAGTTATGAAGAGAAAAGGAGCCACACAGGTGAAAATGCTGTTAAATACTGAGCTGCGACTCACACACCTGCGATTCTGTCTGTCTTCCCCCGTCCACCCTGACAACATCCAGTATCTATTGTGGGATCTGAATGTCTCCACCGTGGTAGTTGTACAGAAAGAAGTTTGGGGTCAGTTTCTTTGCTATTAGTGAAATCAGGAGCGCATGTTGAGGAGCTGGTGTGCGGGCCTGCTCTGTGCTATAGCAGGTCATGCCACAGGCCAGGGCGTGAGGCGGGGGGACACCTGTCTCGTTGTCAAGCCTGGGGGCGTCAGCCTCGACCGGAGCCGAAGAATAGCATTTGTGAAACAAGATCGAGACTGAGAACAGAGTCCGGCCTCGTTCTCAGGAAGGCAGTCCCGCTCAGTGCTCCCAGGAGCATGCCGTCACTGTGAAGGCACCTCCCCGCAAAGAGGCTTCACTGGGACAACATCAGGGAAGTAAGTGTAGCTGCTGAACTGGTTCAGAATGGAATCCGGCTGCTAGAAACAGACCCAAAGGAACAGTAACGTAAATGAAGTGGGGATGTGTTTTCATCCTTCTGACACCAAAAGAGCGGGCAGTGGGTTCTGTGGAGTCAGAGAGGCAGCTTTACGGTCACCAGAGATCCAAGTCCTCCTTTTTTCCCTTGCTATCTGTAGGGCATGCCTCATGGTTGCAAACTAACTACTGTGATGCCAGCTATCACATCCACATTCTAGGAGGAAGGCACAGGGTCTGCCTTGTGGCCTAATAATGAAGTATGCCCACCTCTGAGGAACTTTCTTAGAAGTCTCGTCTGCCATAGACTCGTGCTTACAACATGGACTGTCTCCATGCCAAACAGCCTGGGAAGGGTCCCTCAGCTGGGCACATTTCCGTCCATTATTAAGGAAGGAAGAGGGGAGGGCAAGCAGAGGGCAGCTAGCAGTGTCTGTCCCACTTGTCCGGCAACTCCTGCTGAGGAGTTGCCCGAAGGATGTACAGTTTCCAGGTATAAACTGGTGGGACAGCCTGTCTCACAGCCGCTGCTGGCAGACTGCCTCCTGGTCCTTCGTAACCACCCAGACTGGAGTCACCAGACAGCACAGGCCCACAGCTCCCCAGACCCCTCGGCCTCCTCTGGAGCTCAGCAGCTCTGCTCCGGCCACCTGCTGTATGTTCCAGGGCTGTTCACAGTTACGGGGGGTAGGGAGGAGTGACTTATGCATAATATTAATTATTCATCAGCCTATTTGGGAAATTATTGGAATGTGCGTACTCACGATTCTGGAGCCGGTCAGGAGACCGTGGAGGAGCAGGAGCAAAAGGGAGAGCTGAGCCGCCGCCAGCCAGCCTCCTTTGCCTCTCCCGTTAGCCACGTGGGGAACTGGAGCCATTGGGACACGCGGTGTGATTTGTCTTGCCTTTAATAAGGCTCCTCTTGAAAAGGTGCCGGAATACCGGGAGAGCTCAAGGGGCTTCCACTGCCGCCAGGGGGTCATGTGCGTGTCAGACGGTTACCTGCAAAGAGGACATGTGCACGACGCGGCGTCGGCCCGGCGAGGGCACGGGGCGGGAACGTGGGTGCCTGGAGATGCGCGTCCCTGAGCACGTGGCCTCGGTCTCAGAGGGGCTTCCCTCAAGGGGGCTCCTGAAGGAAGATAAGGGGGTCATACCTCTGAGCCCAGTGAACTGACCGCGGAAGTGGTGAGAACCGCCGTCCACCTGTCATGCCCCAGGCTTCTCCTCAGTCCCGTTTATTGTCAAGATGCAGTGTGAAAGCATCTGTTACGGTCCACGTCCTGACACTGTGCGGGGCCCCAGCCACTCTGAGGCTCCCCTGAGCCTCTGCGGTCACATGACTGCTTCACCTGTCTCTCACCGTTAGCTGAACAGCTTTTAACAGAAACTGATTGTGGAGCCAAACACTGCGTCAGCATCGACTTCGAACCACTGATTGCTTCAGATGACTACAGTGCTTTTCCTCCCTTACTGGATGATTAGCAAGTTGCTGAAGTAGACATTGGCAGTAGGAAAAATGTTCATAATTGCACAGGGTGTTTAGTTATGCAGAACTTAAACTCTCTGGCTTTTTCCTCTTGAAACCAAAAGCATATTGATTTCTGGAAGGGTTCAGAAGGAACTTCTGGAGTGAACTGAAGTTGTCTTCCATTTCATCTGGGTGGTTGCAGTGGAAGTTTGACAGCTTGGGCTCCCGAGCCACGTGGCTGGAGCTGTTTTAAGAGTCTTGCTGCTCCGTGTGAACGTTGCTTGTGTGCGTGCTCAGTGGCCTCCGTGTCCGACTCTGCGACCCCGTGGGCTGTAGCCCACCAGGCTCCTCTGTCCAGGCGATTCTCCAGGCAGGAGTTCTGGAGTGGGGCTGCCATTTCCTCCTCCAGGGGATCTTCCTGACCCAGGGATCGAACCCACATCTCTGTGTCTCCTGCTTTGCAGGCAAGTTCTTTATCCCTGAGCCAGCAAGAAAGCCCATGTGTAGGTTAGTCTCTCACATTTAAAACTTCCTTCTGCAGGAAAGAGAAGGTCCTGAGGCCCTGCTAACAACGTCTATTAAATGGGATGGATGGGCAAAGTTGGGGCCAGTGGGGCACATGAGAAGCTGGGAGGTGAGAAAGTCTGTGTTAGATGATTCCCAGGTGTTCCAGTCGTAACGAGCTGGGCAGACCAAGCAGACATTCGAGGTATGCTCAGCCACTCACTCATGCCCAGGTCTTCGTGCCCCCATGGACTGTAAGCCTGCACCAGGCTCCTCTGTCCATGGGATTCTCCAGGCAAGAATACTGGAGTGGGTTGCCATTTCCTCCTCCAGGCGATCTTCTCGACCCAGGGATGGAACTCACATCTCCTGTGTCTCCTGCATTGGCAGGCAGATTCTTTACCATTGAGCCATCTGGGAAGCCCCAAGCCAGTGAGGTCAGCAAACTTTATCCCTTCCTTAAATGTGTTAGTCGCTCAGTCGTGTCCAACTCTTTCGCGACCCCATGGACTGTAGCCTGCCAGGCTCCTCTGTCCATGGAATTCTCCAGGCAAGAATTCCTTCCTTAAATGGGTCCATTAAGATGCAAATGCTGATTTTTCTATAAAGGGCTCAAAGACAAATTATACTATAAATCATCATTCTTGAGCATGCCAAGATTTTAATTTTTTCTGGTTTTATTTCTTTATCATTTTTCTTCTTGTAACAGGTATTTTTGTGCTGTAATGATTTATTCTGGTTTCAGAACATTACCTTCTAATGAAAGAGAACTATTCCATATTTAGAGAGAAATGGGAAAAAACATTTGGTTATCCAGGTTTCTAAAACATTAGTAAAAGCCCCTAAATGTTCACTTGGGCTTCGCGGGGTTTTCTAAAGTAAGGATTATAAATGAGCACTCTGCAAGCTCTGTTCCTGGCTCCTCTTGGGAAATTCTCAATGTAGCGTAAATGGCATTGCACGAAAAGATTTGTTTCTCAGTCCTGATGACTTTCTAGCCCTCAGGCTGCACTCACAGACAGGCTAACGTTCAGATTCTCCCAGCATCACCTGGAACACCCAGTAGGCACTGAACAGAGTGGTGCGGCGTGTTCCTTCAGGTACGGGCATGACTTGGTCTTTGAGGCCTTTCAGGAAAGCATAGGAATCGACTTCTTCAGGGGGAGGCACTGTGCGCCAGTTTCCACTGTCCTGTGTGCCGTCCACGTACGTTCATCACCTTCTGCGGCCATCCCCCAGCCGTCGTGTGAGAGAGGCACGACAGTTCCTGTTTTACAGAGAAAAAGACAGAAGTTCAGAGAGGTAATCAGCTTTCCAAAGGTCACACGGGTTGAAAATTCTGGGACGTGCTCAGATTTATGCTTTCCCTTCTCATTCTGCATATAAACATGGGCAAAAATCGCTTCCAGATTTTTAGTGCTCAAGTGGGTTTGCAATAGCTTGTGGATATTTTTTACTGGAATGAAAAGCAGGCACAATAAGTCTGTTTTACACGGAAACTCAGGACAGACAGACACACACACACCTGAAACAAAAGGGCCAGAGAACAATAATTACCCTGACAGTGTATGATGGTTTTAATATTTTCTGCTCTATTCCATTCTGTCTCATCCTTTCCTTCTTTAACAAATGCAGGCTGCAATCACTAACCTGAGTTTCCGGTCTCCTGCTAACGCAGTAGTGGCCTGCAGTTTGAGAAAACACTGAATTCAAGCAATACAGGGTGTTTGGTCCAGTTGGCCATGAATCCCTTTCAGAGAAGGCGTCAGCTGGCCTGTAGTTCACGTCAGGGTCAAGGGTGAAGCCGGGTGCCCAAGGGAGATGCTACAGCGAGAGACCCAGCAGGCTTGGGGCTGAGTGGGGCCCAAGCGGGGCAGCCTGGGCACCAAGCCGGGATTCGGGGGCTGGACACAGGTGGAGCCCAACAGCTGTGTCTGGGCAGACCCTGTGGGAGAGAAGACTCGCCCTTCAGCTGCCACTGAAAGACACGGGGAACAGTCAGACCCGTCTTAAATGGCTGTCCCTGCGTGCTAAGTCAGTTCGGTCGTGCCCGACTGTGCGACCCCAGGGAGCCCACCAGTCTCCTCTGTGCGTGGGATTCTCTAGGCAAGCATGCTGGAGATCTCCTCCTCCTGGGGATCCTCCTGACCCAGGGCTGGAACCCGAGTCTCCTGCCTCCCCTGCACTGGCAGCGGGTTCCTCACCTCTAGCGCCACCTGAGGAGCCCCAATATTGTGACCAGCACACCATTTGGGAGGTTCCGACTGGTCTTCCCTGCAAGCCTGTGAAGGTTTTGGAGCGGGGCTGCATCTGACTGATCTTATGTACATCTGTACCCCAAACCCAAGCAAGGTGCCCGACATGTCAATAAGTGAAGCGTAAATAGAGGTCTGCTGTTTCCGCTTCAGTTCCCGCCAGTGGGCCAGTGAGTGTCTGTGTTCAGCACGATGCCCAGCCTTCTCTCCCATGGTCTTCTCCTTGTCTTAGAAGAAGATCCCAGCGCCTGCTGGCCTTGCGCCTCCGCAGCCTGCAGACTGGTCCCAAAGACTTTCCCCTCAGTGCCTGGTGCACAAAGAATTGGGGAAAACAAGTTTGGAAAGGGATGCACAGAACTTTTTCAGTGTTAAGGTATTTTCTTATGCAGGACACTTAGAAAGGGATTCTCAAGCTTCTTTGTGCAAGATCCGCTATCCTCACAGTGTCAGGACTGTTTAATGCAGGGAGGGCGCACAGGCTCATCAAACCCACAAGTGCTGTCACGGCTCAGGAGCTCGGCCACAGCCTTTAACGCCCTGGAACTGATGGCACCGCTAGCACGCAGATGGAATACGTCTGTCCACACAGCAGCGTTGTAGCCCGTGGCTCCTCCACGTCGTGAGCTGCTTCTCCCCTTCTCTGAAAGGCAGGTAGTGGTGTTGGCTCACCTGGAGGGGGAGACGCCCGTGAATTCTGGGTGGACTCTTTAGTCCCCGATACTTGAGATCATACACGTTCAGGATAAGGAGAATCGGGGTGCATGGTTGTGGTGGAGACGTAAGGAATCAGGCGTCCTTCTGTGGCATGGCCACTGCCGGGACCAGCCGTCCCGCCAGCAGCTCCATCCCCAGTGAACAGAAGGTGCGCAGAGGTGAAGAGTCATTTCTCTAGGTGAGGGAGGCCCTGAGTGTTCACATGCCAGGCTGCTCACAGCCAGGAAAACTGAGCTTGCCTTGAGGGCGGTGAGAGACGAGCCGCCATCGTGCGGGACACTGAGGGTTCGTGGTTTGAAACAGATACGGTCGGTGTGGTACCTCAAGTGGATACACATGAGCATGTTGCATACAGGAATGTTGAACGATGCACCATCATCTCATTCTGTGCTGAATTCAGCTGAACTGACAGCATTGTCCCTGGGCCATTAGCATCTTTAGGTTGGATTCCGCCAGCTGATGCGGGGTGAGAAGGAGGCAGACGTCAGTCACTTTCCCCTACAGAGCCATGGATGCTCACACCCGCCTGCCCCATGAGACCTTGGGAATCTCTCTGCTGGCATTTCATGGTGTCTCCCCATGAATTTCATTTGACATGCTGTGAATCTCCCACACATCAGGTAGCTCCATGGCCAGCACACGTTTCTTCTGATTAACTGTTATTTTAAACCGATTTCCGCTGTTTACACAGATTGCAGAGAAGATGGATTGTAATGATGGTCTAGAATTTACTCGGGGGTCCTGCAGATCAGCTTTGCATAATCTGCATGATGTTGTTTGAGTACTTGAATGAAATAGCAAACATCAGCCCAACTGGTGTCTCTCTTTCCAGCTGCAGAGACTGGCTCAGGAGAAATGCTGGCCTGGCAGAGGCCCAGATTCTGTGGGCTGGGAACAGCAGTAGACATTCCTGGAAGAAAAGGTGGAAACCTGTCCCCGGGAGTCACCTTGGGTCACTCAGAGCAGGCCACCTTCTAACAACCTCACTCCCTCCTGGGGAAGGGGTGCCGAGTTGATGGGTCCAAATGCTATGTTCGTTCTGCGGCTTGATTTCCGCTCATTGCTTCATTTACTTATCAGTTCTTTCAATCAGCACCCTTGTGGCTGAGATGGAGAACCGTGGACTGGGTGATAAGGTCATCAGGTGGACCCCGAGGACTCAGCTTTGCCCAGAGAGTGTCGTTCACTTGAAGGAGCACCAGTGTGAAGGTGACCCCAGCTGCAGAGCCCGCCGCCCTTCAGGGCTTTCCTTGCTCAGCACTTCTCTCAGGGACTCGGAGTGGGTGGAGACGACATGCCCGGCAAGCCTGCAGGTGTCACAGCTGAGAGAGCCATTCGGATGTTCTGTCCCCGAATCAGAAATAAAAATAAACTGCAGTGTTGGATTGATGGCTGAAATCAGGCTGAAACATAAAAGCCAGACGCTGCTTTTCCAGACACATGACCAGCCACGTGACAGGAGGAGGGACAGGATGTGCCGACTGTTGCCATAAAGAGAGTTGGGAGGTGAGTTGAGCACAGATCCAGGGAGAGCTGGGACCAGTCTTGTCGATGACACGTTTCCGAATCAGGGCAGATCCAGTGCCATGGAATCCTGTTTGGGCTGAATGCTGCTGGAGCCTGGAGGCCAGCTCTGGGTGCCTCGCCATCAGGGCTGGTGAGGACTTGGGGGCTCTGCAGAGAAGGGGCCCAGCACAGGCAGTGCCCGTCCCGTCGTGCAGGAGATGGGAGAAGCCGAGTGTTTACTTCGCCCCTGGGAGCCAAGCCCAGCTGGATAGATTTGTGGTTTTCAGGTGGTCCAGGGGCTCTGTGGGCCAGGAGACAGACAGGTGTGGACAGGCAACGGTTGTGAGGGAAAGGCAGCACCCTTTACAGCCTCCTTTTACTCCCTTTCAGCCGGGGCGCATGGGGACTGCAGAGAAGGAAGGGGTCCAGGAAGCCCTATTTGCCGCCGAGTGGCCGCCTGTTGGCAAGGGTGAGTGGGCTCCTGCAAGGACAAGCTGGTGAGCCCCAGCACCACGGGGGCTGAAGCTGTACCCACAGGAGAAGGAGGCAGAGACAGAAACTAGGCTTCTCCTTGACTCTGAAGCCGTGTAAATATATTTCATCTATTCACGTGTGCGTGCATGCTCAGTGGTGTCTAACTCTTTTGCAACCCCACGGACTGTAACCCACCAGGCTTCTCTGTCCATGGGATTTCCCAGACAAGAATACTGGAGTGGGGTGCTGTGTCCTACTCCAGAGGATCCTCCCGACCCAAGGATCAAACCCACATCACCTGTGTTGGCAGGTGGATTCTTTACCACTGTGTCACCTGGATAGCCCTCATCTATTCATAAAACTAAGTTATTTTAAAACATTTATAACAGAAAGTCTGAAAAACTGAAGGCAATATGAGACAAATGAGCATAGCGGCATGTTGAGGTGGTGAACTTAGCCAAATGGAAAGTAATTATTTCAGGTAACTTTGAAATATGATGTTCTGACTGCCCGTCCCTAGCACAGAACCAAAGTCAAAAACTGGAGGAGAAAAGACCTACAGCTTTCAGCGGCCATGGGAGTGGCTGTGCTGGGTTGGTGCCTTTAAGGCACAGCTGCGTGAGTGCTGTGAGATGAAGCAAGCAAGTACTATGTGGCTGTCACTGGGAACTGAGAGTTTTGGCAAAGTTGAAACCCTAAATTGGAACTGGAAGTATGATGATTGTATCCTCAGGGGAAGAAAGAATTTCTTGTAAAAAGGCCTGGAAGTGAGAACCAACCTAGTAACACAGAGTTTCCCAGTAACCCCCAAATAAACAGGCTTTCTTGGCTAAATGGGAGAGTCCAGGTCAGGAGCAGGCGGTATATAATATAATGTAATATAATCAATAATTCCAAAAAGTGAAGAAGCTTATCAAACCCCAGTGAGAGCTTGTCAGGAAGACCCCTGAGCCACCTTGAAGAGGCTCCCACTCGTTAAAGATGGGATAATGTGAAAATCAATAATAATAACTGCAACGAATTGAAGTGTTCCAAATACATTTCAGTCCATGGATTCATAAGAGTGTGTATTTTCAGAGCCACCTTGATCAGCTTTGGAGAATGCTAGGGGAACTTTTCCATGCTGAATTTGTATAAAACTTTCCAATCAAAATCTCAAAATTTTGAGGGAGAAACTTGACCTCAGTGGGTGAGCACAACTTGTTCAATATGTGGTTTTATTCTTGAGATGGTACCGTTCAGATACCATCAAGACTTCTAATGATAACCTCTTCAAGGATTTGAAGGAAACCATTGACAGGAAAGGATTTGCACACAGAGGTGGTCATGAGTGCCTGAAGGCTATCTACCGCTTTTTCCCCAGTGAAGAGGGACTCCTGTCTCAGTGTTGATCAGAACAGAAGCAATTCACCCTCTTTGAGTGGCACTTTAAGGGGGCAGTATTTCCCTAGGTTAACAGTCCTTCCTTTCATTTTGACATTACAAACATGTAATGTCAAAGCTTTTGTGATAATGTGATTGGATTTGGAATCTGATCAGATATTTCTCACAGAAAGTATTTTATAATAATGGGCATTTGTGTATATCTGCACAGATACTGCTGCCCATCTCAATAATTTTTTTTCTTTAGAGTTCAAACACTGATTCCTTTAGAATTATAAAACTGATTGCATGTCACTCGTACATGTTAGTATAGATGGTCTGGGGAGTTCTCTGCGGAGTCCAGTCAGGTGCTAAAGAGTGTCAGTTAATGGCCGTTTTTGGTGCCAATAAGCTTTTCCTTCAACAGACCTTCAAAGTGAGACCCGTTCACTAAAAACATTAACAACAATGGTAATAATGACACTTTGTTCACAAACTCTTACAGAAACTCTTAGACAGCTGATAGACTTCAGTTTAAAATTAAAATAGGAAAGTTCCGTTACAAATAATACTGTTAGAAGATAAATGGATGGCGTGTCAGATGACACAGAGATGAACCCAGTCCAGATCATTAAATCAAGATCACTTCCATCGCAGGCTGATGAGCACTGATGCGCAGCACCAGCTCCAACCCCTCAGAAGAATTCTTTTGTCCAAGGGGTATTCTGATCCCATTGCTTTCACAAGTGAAAAAGAGGTGGGACTATAGCGTCTTGGATTTTGTTCGAGTCACCGTCTGATAAGGAAAGCTATGGCAAACCTGGACAGTGTGTTGGAAAGCAGAGCCATCCCTGCCGACAGAGGTCTGTCTAGTCACGGCTTTGGTCTTTCCAGGGCTCATGCACAGATGTGAGAGCTGGATGATAGAGAAGGCGGAGCACTGAAGAACTGATGCTTTCAGACTGTGGTGTTGGAGAAGACTTGAGAGTCCCTCAGAAAGCCAGATCAAACCAGTCAGTCTTAAAGGAAATCCACCCTGAATGCCCTTTGGAAGGACCGATGCTGAAGCTAAAGCTCGAGTGCTTGGGCCACCTGATGCAAAGAGCCGCCTCACTGAAAAGCCCGTGATGCCGAGAAAGACTGAGTCAGAAGAAGAGGGCACAGAGGATGAGGTGGTTGTATGGCATCACTGAGTCAATGGACTTGCACTTGGGCAAACTCGGGGAGATGGTGAGGGACAGGGAAGCCTGGCTTGCTGCAGCGTGTGGGGTCGCAAAGAGCTGGATATGACTTGGCAGCTGAACAGCAACAACACATGTTTAAATATAAAGAATAATAAAGTGGGCTGTATGTATGTAGTAACTTCAGAGATCACCTTTTCAAAAAGTTGTGGTTGAATAAATTCTTAAAATTTTCAAATAAATCGTGTTGAAAAAAAATCAGAAAAAATGAGAAGCATGCAGTAAGCAATATTGATATTTTCCTTTTTATTTAATTAAGGATTAAAATTCTGAAAAATTCATAACAGTTATATACTATCTTATCCAGAATATTTCAAAAAGTAAATTATCTGAAGCTGTCAAACCTTGTAGTCCTTTCTAATGCATTGATTGACTTGTGTGGGTTATTATTTTTAAATACTCATGTGACTTAGTGGTAAAAAAAAAAATCCACCTGTCAGTGCAGGAGCCACAAGAAACGCCGGGTCGATCCCTGGGTCAGGAAGGTCCCCTGGAGGAGGAAGTGGCAGCCCACTCCAGTATTCTTGCCTGGAGAATTCCATAGACAGAGGAGCCTAGTGGGCTGCAGTCCACGGGCTCACAAAGAGCTGGGTGTGACTTGGCACACACTCTTCAGCAGTGTATATAACGCGCACGTATAGTTTTCAAATGTAATCTCAACAGTTGCATGGTTTTGAGTGGCCATAGAGAGTGGCTGGCTGCAGGGAGAGGCTGCCAGCGCCTCCCTGCCCGGGCGGGCCCCAGTGGTGGCACCCTGAACTGGGCCGCGGCACCCCTCTCCGGCCTCCACCGGCACCCCGAGAAATCCATCCTCAGGCACCGGGAAGGGCCTTTGTGTGATCAGCAACTCGCAGACGTTTCCCGAAGGAAGAGGACCTCTGTGTCTGAGGCCACCCGTGGGCTCTCCATTCTCAGAGCCTGGCTGTTCAGGGCCCCAGAGCGCGGGGGCTTCCCCACAGGGCTCCTTGTCCTGGACTGTGAAAACTGAGACAGTGTCCAGGGGATCCAGGGCAAGTGTCCTCGCTGGGGTCCAGGGGGAATTATCTGGTGAAAATGGACTTTTTTTTGAGCAGTGAAAAGCACAGAAAGGCATAATCCCTGTCACTTCACTCACTGGGGTCCAGGGGGAATTATCTGGTGAAAATGGATTCTTTTTTTGAGCAGTGAAAAGCACAGAAAGGCATAACCCCTGTCACTTCGCCACAGCCTGCAGTTCGAGGCTTGGAAAGAATGGGGCTTCAGGTGCTGGTTATCTGGGGAGAGACGGCAGCAGGAGGCCGCAGCCTCCCAGGAGGGTCCCCCACGCACAGACCAAGCCCAGCTGTGGGCGCGTGGGCCTCCACCGTCCTGCAGAGCAGCGGCTTCTCAGAGGCTGAGCCCTGCCTGTCCCGGAAGGCTGGGGCGAGGTAGCCCTCCTCCGTAATTAAGACCTTTCCGCCATAGCAGCTTCCTTATTTGAAGCTCTGTCAAGAAGGATTTATGGGCTGTAAGTCTTTTTCTCACTTGAGGGAATTTTTAATCCCATTGTCCACAAATTTGTGAGTAAGGAAGTGGCAGCCCACTCCAGTATTCTTGCCTGGAGAATTCCATAGACAGAGGAGCCTAGTGGGCTGCAGTCCACGGGCTCACAAAGAGCTGGGTGTGACTTGGCACACACTCTTCAGCAGTGTATATAACGCGCACGTATAGTTTTCAAATGTAATCTCAACAGTTGCATGGTTTTGAGTGGCCATAGAGAGTGGCTGGCTGCAGGGAGAGGCTGCCAGCGCCTCCCTGCCCGGGCGGGCCCCAGTGGTGGCACCCTGAACTGGGCCGCGGCACCCCTCTCCGGCCTCCACCGGCACCCCGAGAAATCCATCCTCAGGCACCGGGAAGGGCCTTTGTGTGATCAGCAACTCGCAGACGTTTCCCGAAGGAAGAGGACCTCTGTGTCTGAGGCCACCCGTGGGCTCTCCATTCTCAGAGCCTGGCTGTTCAGGGCCCCAGAGCGCGGGGGCTTCCCCACAGGGCTCCTTGTCCTGGACTGTGAAAACTGAGACAGTGTCCAGGGGATCCAGGGCAAGTGTCCTCGCTGGGGTCCAGGGGGAATTATCTGGTGAAAATGGACTTTTTTTTGAGCAGTGAAAAGCACAGAAAGGCATAATCCCTGTCACTTCACTCACTGGGGTCCAGGGGGAATTATCTGGTGAAAATGGATTCTTTTTTTGAGCAGTGAAAAGCACAGAAAGGCATAACCCCTGTCACTTCGCCACAGCCTGCAGTTCGAGGCTTGGAAAGAATGGGGCTTCAGGTGCTGGTTATCTGGGGAGAGACGGCAGCAGGAGGCCGCAGCCTCCCAGGAGGGTCCCCCACGCACAGACCAAGCCCAGCTGTGGGCGCGTGGGCCTCCACCGTCCTGCAGAGCAGCGGCTTCTCAGAGGCTGAGCCCTGCCTGTCCCGGAAGGCTGGGGCGAGGTAGCCCTCCTCCGTAATTAAGACCTTTCCGCCATAGCAGCTTCCTTATTTGAAGCTCTGTCAAGAAGGATTTATGGGCTGTAAGTCTTTTTCTCACTTGAGGGAATTTTTAATCCCATTGTCCACAAATTTGTGAGTCACTTCTGATGACAGTAATTAGGAGAAAGAGATGCTTAAGGGTCTGAGAGCAGAAGAGACCTGAGGAGCATTGTAAGCTTTGACGTGAGGAGGAGGGAGCTTGCCTTCTTAACTGGGTCAGCTGGGCCGGGACGCCTGGTATCTGGGCCCCGGGGCGGGGAAGTTAGGGAGGCACTGACGTGATGGTGCGGGGGCCTCTCAGCGTGGCTGTTACGTGACACAGAGGAAAGCAAGGAACAGCAGGAAGTATTACTCATTTAGTTTATGCAAAATGCCATTTTCCTGAAGTGTTTGATCGGTGTGGTCTTACTTTAGAGAATATAGCCACATTTGACTGGAAAATTTTATGGAACTTCAGAGTCAGTAACTGGAAAGGAAATCCCAGAACTAAGCCTGCAAAGAATGAGGATGTGGGCTCTCCAAGAAGTCACGGCCCTTTTCAGTTCTTTCCCGACTGCTCTTCACACTCTTTCGTCCCTTTTCCCTCCTTATTTCCCCTCCCACCCCCTTCCCTGCTCTCACACGGGGGAGACTGTCCGGGTGACCCATTGCCGCAGAATAAACCTGGAGCTGGCAGGCAGCACCGTTGTACCATACCTCGTGGTTTTACAGGCTGGGAATGGGATCCAGAGGGGTGGACCTTGGGCTGATGGCTGAGGGTCAGGAGAGGGGAGAGGGGTCCCCTCGAGTGTGGGTGCCTTGGCCAGAAGGCCATCAGGCCGGGCACCCTGGGGCTGCCCCCCGGGCACCACACCCAGCCAGCCCAGCATGGTGGCTGCAGGGACAGCAGGCTCCTTTCTCCTCTCAGGACTTCCAGAAAGGACGGCTCTAGAGATAAGGCGTGGAGGCTGCTACTTTACTGAGGCCTGGGTCGTATTTTCTTGGTCAGAACAGTCACAGAGTCTGCACCGCTTGCCTCAGACACCACCTCTACATGAGAAAAGACATCAAGCTTTCTGCAGCATTTTAAAGTCAGACTGAGGTATATAACTTACTTACCTTGAGAGCAGAGCTCTGCCCCACCCCTGCCCTTGGCACGGTTCTTGTTTCCTCTCCTCTAGCTTTCCCTTTTACAGGAATCATAAAAATGGGGAAAGCCAGCATGCCACGGAGCCGGCTGCGTCTGGCCCTTCCCCGCGTCTGGCACTAAGGCCGTCCACATTGCTGGCAAGAGTGAGCGGCTCCTCCCCTTTCACTGTGAGCAGCGGTCCGTCCCATGGACGGGCCAGTTTGCTTTTCCTCTCCAGCACCTGAAGGGCTTTGGAGGCATTTCCAGTTGGCTGCTGTTCAGTAGCTCAGTTGTGTCCAGCTCTTTGCAGCTCCGTGGACTGCAACATGCCAGTCTCCTCTGAGTTCACTGAAACTCATGTCCATGGAGTCAGCGATGCCATCTAACCATCCTCTGTCGTCCCCTTCTCCTCCTGCCCTCAGTCTTTCCCAGCATCAGGGTCTTTTCCAGTGAGTCAGCTCTTCGCATCGGGTGGCCAAAGTATTGGAGCTTCAGCTTCAGCACCAGTCCTTCCAATGAATATTCAGGGTTGATTCCCTTTATTGACTGGTTTGATCTCCTTCCTTGCTGTTCAAGGGACTCTCAAGAGTTTTCTATTTCTTTCATCAATTTTCAGCACACAGATCTTGCCTATAGTTTGTTAAATTCATATCTATTTCATGCTTTAACTGCCATGTAACTGATACTGAATTCTTAATTTCAGTTTCCAGGTCTCCATCGCTTGTATTTCAAAATATTTTGATCTTGTATCCTGTGATCTTGCTAATCTCGGTTCTGAGTAAACGTGGGAATTTCCTACACGGAGAGTAATACTGTCTGTGAATAGAGAGGCCTTTTGGCTCTGTTTTCCTTTCCAACCTGTGTGCCTTTCACTCCTTTTCCTGTGTTACTGCTCCAGCTTGGCCTTCCGGAATAGGAGTGGTAAGAAAGGCACCTTTGCTTTGTTCCTCGTCTTAGGGGAAGGCACTCCCTCTTTCCTCCTAAATAAAATGCTAGTTGTGGGTGTTCTACAGATGCCTGTTAGCAAATTTGGGCTTCCCAGGTGGTGTTAGTGGTAAAGAACCCGCCTGCCAATGCAGGCGGTATTAAGAGACGCAGGTTCCATCCCTGGGTTGGGAAGATCCCCTGGAGGAAGGCATGGTGACCCACCCAGTATTCGTGTCTGGAGAATCCCATGAATAAAGGAGTCTGGTGGGCTGCAGTCCGTGGGTCGCTGAGTCGGACACGACCGAGCGACTTCACTTTCTCTTTTCACTTTCATGCATTGGAGGAGGAAATGGCAACCCACTCCAGTGTTCTTGCCTGGAGAATCCCAGGGACAGGGGAGCCTGGTGGGCCACAGTCCGTGGGTCGCAAAGAGTCGGACGCGACTGAATTGTCTTAGCACACAGCACGTATGCTTAGCGAGTTTAGCGAGCTCCTCTTAGTTCCTACTTTGAGAGATATTGTTGCTTTCCCTTTAATCTGATAGCTTAGTTGGTGAAGAATCCACCTGCAATGCAGGAGACCCTGGTTCGATTCCTGGGTCAGGAAGATCCACTGGAGAAGGGGTAGGCCACCCGCTCCAGGATTCTCGGGCTTCTCTTATGGCTCAGCTGATAAGAATCTGCCTGCAATGCGGGAGACCTGGCTTCAGTCTCTAGGTTGGGAAGATCCCCTGGAGAAGGGAAAGACTACCCACTCCAGTATTCTGACCTGGAGAACTGCATGGAGTCCATGGGGTCGCAAAGAGTTGGACATGACTGACCGACTTTCACTTTCACTTTTCCTTTAAGCACTATCGGAGGTTCAATTTTGTCGAACGATTTTCTAAATCGATTAAGATGATCATGTTTTCTAAATTCTATTGATAATGGCAAATTACCCTGATGAATATTCAAATGCTGAACCAGCCTTGCGTTTGTAAGATAAACCCTACTTGAATTAGGATAAATTGTGATTTTTACATATTTTTAAATTTGATTTTTCTAATATTTTACTAAGGACTTTGGCGTCTATGTTCTCAGGCCTGTAGTTTACTTTTCTTTCTTTCTGTGTCCAGCACCTCTTTCTGATTTTGGTGTCAGCTTAATGCTTTAGAATGTCTTTTATTTCCTTCTTCTTCAAATGCTTAGTAAAATTAACCATTGAACCTTGTATGCTTAAGAGTTTTCTTTTGTGGAAGTGTTTAATTTTGTATTCAAATATTCGATAGCTATTTGACTACACTGGTCATCTAGTTCTTCTTGAGTAGATTGGAAGTGTGTTTCTTTAAAGACATTTGTGCATCTAAGTTGTCGAATTAATGAGCATAAAGATACTCAAAATGTCCTTTTATTCTTTTAGCATCAATAGAGTTTATAGAGGTGTCTCCTGTTATTGGTGATGTTGGTAATTTGCAATTTCTATTTATTTTTTATCAGTCTGGCTAGAAGTTTATTGATTTTTAAAAGAACAGCTTTTGGATTCATTGGGTTTTTTTCTATTATTGTTTATTTTTATTTCATTGATTTCTGCTCTTTTTCTTCACTATTTTCCTTCTTTTTTAATTTACTCTTATAGGTTCTTAAAGTTGAAGTTTAGATTCTAATATAAACATCTAAAGACTATTTATTCCGTTCAGTTCAGTAGCTCAGTCGTGTCCAGCTCTTTGCAACTCCATGGACTGCAGCACGCCAGGCTTCCCTCAGTTCAGTTCAGTTCAGTCGCTCAGTCATGTCCGACTCTTTGTGACTCCATGAACCGTAGCACGCCAGTCCTCCCAGGCTTCCCTGTCCATCACCAACTCCCGGAATTCACTCAGACTCACATCCATTGAGTCCGTGATGCCATCCAGCCATCTCATCCTCTGTCGTCCCCTTCTCCTCCTGCCCCCAATCCCTCCCAGCATCAGAGTCTTTTCCAATAAGTCAACTCTTTGCATGAGGTGGCCAAAGTACTGGAGTTTCAGCTTTAGCATCATTCCTTCCAAAGAAATACCAGGGCAGATCTCCTTCAGAATGGACTGGTTGTATCTCCTTGCAATCCTAGGGACTCTCAAGAGTCTTCTCCAACACCACAGTTCAAAAGCATCAATTCTTCGGCGCTCAGCTTTCTTCATAGTCCAACTCTCACATCCATACATGACCACTGGGAAAACCATAGCCTTGACTAGACGGACCTTTGTGGGCAAAGTAATGTCTCTGCTTTTGAATATGCTATCTAGGTTGATCATAACTTTTCTTCTAAGGAGCAAGCACCTTTTAATTTTGTGGCTGCAGTGATTTTAGAGCCCCAAAAAATAAAGTCTAACACTGTTTCCACTGTTTCCCCATCTATTTCCCATGAAGTGATGGGACCAGATGCCATGATCTTCGTTTTCTGAATGTTGAGCTTTAAGCCAACTTTCTCACTCTCCTCTTTCACTTTCATCAAGAGGCCTTTTAGCTCCTCTTCACTTTCTGCCATAAGGATGGTGTCATCTGCATATCTGAGATTATTGATATTTCTCCTGGCAATCTTGATTCCAGCTTGTGTTTCTTCCAGCCCAGCGTTTCTCATGATGTACTCTGCATATAAGTTAAATAAGCAGGGTGACAATATACAGCCTTGACGTACTCCTTTTCCTATTTGGAACCAGTCTGTTGTTCCATGTCCAGTTCTAACTGTTGCTTCCTGACCTGCATACAGATTTCTTAAGAGTCAGGTCAGGTGGTCTGGTATTCCCATCTCTTGAAGAATTTTCCACAGTTTATTGTGATCCACACAGTCAAAGGCTTTAGCATAGTCAATAAAGCAGAAATAGATGTTTTTCTGGAACTCTCTTGCTTTTTCCATGATCCAGCAGATGTTGGCAATTTGATCTCTGGTTCCTCTGCCTTTTCTAAAACCAGCTTGAACATCAGGGAGTTCACGGTTCACGTATTGCTGAAGCCTGGCTTGGAGAATTTTGAGCATTACTTTACTAGCATGTGAGATGAGTGCAATTGTGCGGTAGTTTGAGCATTCTTTGGCATTGCCTTTCTTTGGGATTGGAATGAAAACTGACCTTTTCCAGTCCTGTGGCCACTGCTGAGTTTTCCAAATTTGCTGGCATATTGAGTGCAGCACTTTCACAGCATCATCTTTCAGGATTTGAAACAGCTCAACTGGAATTCCATCACCTCCACTAGCTTTGTTCGTAGTGATGCTTTCTAAGGCCCACTTGACTTCACATTCCAAGATGTCTGGCTCTAGATGAGTGATCACATCATCATGATTATCTGGGTCGTGAAGATCTTTTTTGTACAGTTCTTCCGTGTATTCTTGCCACCTCTTCTTAATATCTTCTGCTTCTGTTAGGTCCATACCATTTCTGTCCTTTATCGAGCCCATCTTTGCATGAAATGTTCCCTTGGTATCTCTAATTTTCTTGAAGAGATCTCTAGTCTTTCCCATTCTGTTGTTTTCCTCTATTTCTTTGCATTGATCGCTGAAGAAGGCTTTCTTATCTCTTCTTGCTATTCTTTGGAACTCTGCATTCAGATGCTTATATCTTTCCTTTTCTCCTTTGCTTTTCGCCTCTCTTCTTTTCACAGCTATTTGTAAGGCCTCCCCAGACAGCCATTTTGCTTTTTTGCATTTCTTTTCCATGGGGATGGTCTTGATCCCTGTCTCCTGTACAATGTCACGAACCTCATTCCATAGTTCATCAGGCACTCTATCTATCAGATCTAGGCCCTTAAATCTATTTCTCACTTCCACTGTATAATCATAAGGGATTTGATTTAGGTCATACCTGAATGGTCTAGCGGTTTTCCCTACTTTCTTCAATTTAAGTCTGAATTTGGTAATAAGGAGTTCATGATCTGAGCCACAGTCAGCTCCTGGTCTTGTTTTTGCTGACTGTATAGAGCTTCTCCACCTTTGGCTGCAAAGAATATAATCAATCTGATTTCGGTGTTGACCATCTGGTGATGTCCATGTGTAGAGTCTTCTCTTGTGTTGTTGGAAGAGGGTGTTTGCTATGACCAGTGCATTTTCTTGGCAAAACTCTATTAGTCTTTGCCCTGCTTCATTCCGCATTCCAAGGCCAAGTTTGCCTGTTACTCCAGTCCCCTATAATGAAAAGGACATCTTTTTTAGGTGTTAGTTCTAAAAGGTCTTGTAGGTCTTCATAGAACCGCTCAACTTCAGCTTCTTCAGCATTACTGGTTGGGGCATAGACTTGGATAACTGTGATACTGAATGGTTTGCCTTGGAGACTAACTGAGATCATTCTGTCATTTTTGAGATTGCATCCAAGTACTGCATTTTGGACTCTTTTGTTGACCATTATGGCTACTCCATTTCTTCTGAGGGATTCCTGCCCACAGTAGTAGATATAATGGTCATCTGAGTGAAATTCACCCATTCCAGCCCATTTTAGTTTGCTGATCCCTAGAATGTCGACGTTCACCCTTGCCATCTTTTTTTTGACCACTTCCAATTTGCCTTGATTCATGGACCTGACATTCTAGGTTCCTATGCAATATTGCTCTTTACAGCATCGGATCTTGCTTCTATCACCAGTCACATCCATCCACAGCTGGGTATTGTTTTTGCTTTGGCTCTATCCCTTCATTCTTTCTAGAGTTATTTCTCCACTGATCTCCAGTAGCATATTGGGCACCTACTGACCTGGGGAGTTTCTCTTTCAGTATCCTATCATTTTGCCTTTTCATACTGTTCATGGGGTTCTTAAGGCAAGAATACTGAAGTGGCTTGCCATTCCCTTCTCCAGTGGACCACATTCTGTCAGACCTCTCCACCATGACCCGCCCATTTTAGGTTGCCCCTCGGGCATGGCTTAGTTTCATTGAGTTAGACAAGGCTGTGGTCCTAGTGTGATTAGTTTGTCTAGTTTTCTGTGAGTATGGTTTCAGTGTGTCTGCCCTCTGATGCCCTCTTGCAACATCTACCATCTTACTTGGTGTGGGCTTCCCTACCCATCACCAACTCCCGGAGCTTTCTCAAACTCATGTCCATTGAGTTGGTGATGTCATCCAACCATCTCATCCTCTGTTGTCCCCTTCTCTTCCTGCCTTTACTCTTTTCCAGCATCAGGGTCTTTTCCAGTGAGTCAGTTCTTCACATCAGGTGGTCAAAGTATTGGAACTTCAGCTTCAGCATCAGTCCTTCCAATGAATATTCAGGACTGATGTCCTTTATGATGGACTGGTTTGATCTCCTTGCAGTCCAAGGGACTCTCAAGAGTCTTCTCCAACACCACAGTTCAAAAGCATCAATCCTTTGGCGCTCAGCTTTCTTTATAGTCCAACTCTTACATCCATACATGACCCCTGGAAAAATCATAGCTTTGACTAGACAGACCTTTGTAGGCAAAATAATGTCTCTGCTTTTTAATATGCTGTCTAGGTTGGTCATAGCTTTTCTTCCAAGGAGAAAGCAGCCTTTAATTTCATTGCTGCAGTCAACATCTTCAGTGATTTTGGACCCCTCCCCCCCAAAAAATCTTACTGTTTCCATTGTTTCCCCATTTATTTGCCATGAAGTGATGGGACCAGATGCCATGATCTTCGTTTTTTGAATGTTGAGTTTTAAGCTAACTTTTTCACTCTCCTCTTTCACTTTCATCAAGAGGCTCTAGTTCCTCTTCACTTTCTGCCATAAGGGTGGTGTCATCTGCATATCTGAGGTTATTGATATCTCTCCCGGCAATGTTGATTCCAGCTTGTGCTTCCTCCAGTCCAATGTTTCAAATGATGTACCCTGCATATACATTAAATGAGCAGGGTGACAATGTACAGCCTTGACATACTCTTTTCCTGATTTGGAACCAGTCTGTTGTTTCATGTCCAGTTCTAACTGTTGCTTCTTAACCTGCATACAGGCTTCTCAGAGGCAGGTCAGGTGTTCTGGTATTCCTATCTCTCAGAATTTTCCACATTTTGTAGTGATCCACACAGTCAAAGGTTTTGGCATAGTCAATAAAGCAGAAGTAGATGTTTTTCTGGAACTCTTGCTTTTTCAGTGATACAGCACTTTCGAAATTTTGGTATGTTTTGTTTTTCCCTTTTATTAAACTAAAAATGCTTTCTAGTTTTCCAGGTGATTTCATCTTTAACTCATGGGTTACTTTGAAGTGTGTTCCTTAATTTACAAGTTTTTAGGGACTCTCCTCCACATATCTTTCTGTTGTTAATTTCAAGTTTAATTCTGTTGAATCATAAAAGACACTTTTTGTGATTTCAGTTATTTTAAATTTGTTTAGATTTGCTTTATATGACATATATATTTCAAATGTGCCCATCTCTGTTAAGTTCCACATGTGGTTGAAAAGGAAGTAGTCTGTTGTCCTTAGGTAGATTTCTAAATAAATGTCCCGTAGTGTTGTCTAGTTTGTTTTTGGTGGAGTGTTGAGGTCTCCGCCTGTCCCCGTAGTGTTGTCTGCCTTTGTTTTTGGTGGAGTGTTGAGGTCTCCGCCTGTCCCCGTAGTGTTGTCTGCCTTTGTTTTTGGTGGAGTGTTGAGGTCTCCGCCTGTCCCCGTAGTGTTGTCTGCCTTTGTTTTTGGTGGAGTGTTGAGGTCTCCGCCTGTCCCCGTAGTGTTGTCTGCCTTTGTTTTTGGTGGAGTGTTGAGGTCTCCGCCTGTCCCCGTAGTGTTGTCTGCCTTTGTTTTTGGTGGAGTGTTGAGGTCTCCGCCTGTCCCCGTAGTGTTGTCTGCCTTTGTTTTTGGTGGAGTGTTGAGGTCTCCGCCTGTCCCGTAGTGTTGTCTGCCTGTCCCGTAGTGTTGTCTAGTTTGTTTTTGGTGGAGTGTTGAGGTCTCTGCCTGTCCCCGTAGTGTTGTCTAGTTTGTTTTTGGTGGAGTGTTGAGGTGTCCGCCTGTCCCCGTAGTGTTGTCTGCCTTTGTTTTTGGTGGAGTGTTGAGGTCTCCGCCTGTCCCGTAGTGTTGTCTAGTTTGTTTTTGGTGGAGTGTTGAGGTGTCCGCCTGTCCCCGTAGTGTTGTCTGCCTTTGTTTTTGGTGGAGTGTTGAGGTCTCCGCCTGTCCCGTAGTGTTGTCTAGTTTGTTTTTGGTGGAGTGTTGAGGTGTCCGCCTGTCCCCGTAGTGTTGTCTGCCTTTGTTTTTGGTGGAGTGTTGAGGTCTCCGCCTGTCCCGTAGTGTTGTCTAGTTTGTTTTTGGTGGAGTGTTGAGGTGTCCGCCTGTCCCCGTAGTGTTGTCTGCCTTTGTTTTTGGTGGAGTGTTGAGGTCTCCGCCTGTCCCGTAGTGTTGTCTAGTTTGTTTTTGGTGGAGTGTTGAGGTGTCCGCCTGTCCCCGTAGTGTTGTCTGCCTTTGTTTTTGGTGGAGTGTTGAGGTCTCCGCCTGTCCCGTAGTGTTGTCTAGTTTGTTTTTGGTGGAGTGTTGAGGTGTCCGCCTGTCCCCGTAGTGTTGTCTGCCTTTGTTTTTGGTGGAGTGTTGAGGTCTCCGCCTGCCCCGTAGTGTTGTCTAGTTTGTTTTTGGTGGAGTGTTGAGGTGTCCGCCTGTCCCCGTAGTGTTGTCTGCCTTTGTTTTTGGTGGAGTGTTGAGGTCTCCGCCTGTCCCGTAGTGTTGTCTAGTTTGTTTTTGGTGGAGTGTTGAGGTCTCCGCCTGTCCCGTAGTGTTGTCTGCCTTTGTTTTTGTGGAGTGTTGAGGTCTCCGCCTGTCCTGTAGTGTTGTCTGCCTTTGTTTTTGGTGGAGTGTTGAGGTCTCCGCCTGTCCCGTAGTGTTGTCTAGTCTTATCTTCAGCTTTGTCAGCGTTGCCTTCTGTGCCTTGAAGCTCGGTGGTGTCCGCATCCAGGGCTGTTGGTTCTTCTTGAGGCATAGATCGCATCATCATCATGTCATGAGGGGCTTTATCATCGGTTTTATTGGTTGGTAGGATATTTACTTTGATATTAATATAATGACGCCAGGTTTATTTTAATTAGTGTCTTCAAGTATTTTTTCCCATTCTCTTATTTTAAGCTATTTTTTAAAAAGAAGGGGAGGATCCCTCTTTTCTTGTATTTCAGACACAGTGGCCCTGTGGCCTCAGTTTCCTTATGGGCTCACAAAAGGGTAAGACTTTATCATTTGTTCAGCTTTTCCTCATGTTTGATGGGTGTGCTGTGCTTCCCAACTGCCTACATGCTCAGCTCAGTGATGCCCATGGCCGTTTTCAGTCCACCACTTCAGGACAGTGCTGAGTGGGAAGTGAGTAGGACAGTCTTCCTGGTATCGTATGGAGGGAGGCCCAGAGACGGCATGGGAGGAGACAGGAGCGGCTGGGCAGCTTGGAGTCTGGAGTGGAGGGCTGGGATGAGGCGTATCTTTCTCATCTCTGCTGGATGACGTGAGGCTCTGAAGAAGAGCGTCATGAAAGCTGCAGTGATTTTCAACAGGACCATACTGAATCCTCACGGGTTCTGTACCAAGAGACACGTATCTCTGTTTCTGTTCCTGGAGCCAAAGGATCCTCTGGGATCCACTGTCTTTCCCTTGAAACAAGCTCGTAAAGAACCAAGACCTTCCCATGTGTCCCGCAGAAAGCTGTACGGCACAGCCAGCCGGCCTGCCCCTCTGCAGAGGCCGTCCTTCAGAGGCCGGCCGGGTCCCGTCTCTGCCGTTTCCAGAAGCCTGCTGATTTCCCACTGCCCTCCGTGTACGCTCTCAGCCTCTGTGTCCGACACCCAGGGCCATCCCCACAGTGACCCGTCCACCTTCTCAGCCCCTCTCTCCCCCAGCACCCCTGTCCAGCCACACTCATTATTCCCTCGCCACTCACCACTCACCAGGCTTCTCATAATCGCTTGCCTTTGCTGACTCCATTTTCCCCGATGCGAACACTTTTCTCAAGGCCTTTCCGCCCTCGGAGGTCTGCCTTTCTCCCAGCCCTCGTGCGGTGTCCCCTGGTCTGAGGCCTTCCGCACGCACCTGGCGCAGAGGCTGCACCTGTGTGTGCACCGGAGCGAGCTGCCTGGACAGTGCAGGTTGGAAGGGAGCAGCTCCCCCGGAACGTGCCCTCCTTGGAGGCCTCTGGACAGGCACATAATTGGGCTCAACAGCTCTTCAATAAAAGAAATGGAAAGTGGAAATTTTTTAATGGTGGTTTCTATGGCAGACAAGGAGAAATTTAGCCTCTGAATGGATAAGTAAGTACATATGAAAAGGGATTTTTTTTTTTGGATATATAAAGGATAACTGGGCTTGAAACAGAATGATATGTAACAGGGGATGCAGAGGCCTAGATCATACCTTGCCTTGATCTCATATACTGGCCAACTGAAAAAAAATCAGAGAAAGCTTTTGTTTGCTGTCTATCTTGGGACCCCTTAGGAAAGGCTCAGCGTGGGTTGAGATGACCTGGTCCACCATTCTGCCTGTGCCTTTAAGAATTCT
The DNA here is from genome assembly GCA_006410535.1 of Litocranius walleri. Taxonomy (NCBI): domain Eukaryota; kingdom Metazoa; phylum Chordata; class Mammalia; order Artiodactyla; family Bovidae; genus Litocranius; species Litocranius walleri. Next base: position 1,624,111 of record SJYG01000203.1, read on the forward strand.
CCAATGGAAAGTGAGGAGTAGCCCGGCTCTTTCTTGTTGTAACATCACGATTAGCTTCCAAAACCATGCAACACCCGGGCGTGCAGTGCTGAGCGTGCCAGTGAGTCAGTCGTGAGCAGCAGCTCAAGGTCTCTTCTCTCCCCGCCCCCCGTGCCTCCTGCCGTCCTGGAGCAGTGCCGACCGCACCCCCGCAGAATGTGCAGGTGGAAGCCGTGAACTCCACCACCATCCAATTCCTGTGGAACCCTCCGCCTCAGCAGTTCATCAACGGCATCAACCAGGGATACAAGGTACGCCTGGGGCCGCATCCAGGGAGGGGACTGTCTCTGCGTCAGCTCGGTGTTATGATCAGGGAGGGGCCCCCTGCACCTCGTTTCTTGAGGAGCCCACAGCATCCAGTTACAGACATGTTGACCTTGGCGGGGTCTCCTTTCATCCATGGTCATATGAGCCATACTGACTCATAAGCTCTACTGGTTGTCAGAGGATGGTTGTTGGGAATTCCCTGGTGCTCCAGTGGTTAGCACTCTGCACTTTCACTGCCAAGGGTGCAGGTTCAGTCCCTGGGTGGGGAACTAAGATCCCACACAGCCAAAATCAAAAAAGGATGGTTCCACTAGGACTGAGCAGCGTTATGAGAAAGGCCGTCCATTTAAAATGAGCAGCAGGAGACCCGTCCTGGCAGTTTGAAATCAGCACGTGTACCAAACGCTTCCTCCTGGAACTCGGAACAGAGGGCACGGGGCACAGCTGAGTGAGGTTTCTCCCAGGTAACGACGAGCAGCTGCCCCCTCACCGTTGAGGACAAGGTCTGTGTGTGGAATCGAGGCCTGCTGGCTCGGGGCCCCTGCCTGCCCTGAGCCGGGGCTGAGCGCCAGCCTCTGGCCTTCAGAGCTGTGCCTGCATGCAGCCTCCAGAAGCACAGCTCTGCTTTCCTTCTGGAAAACTGTGCCCTGGCTGGGCAGGGGACCCACCTGCATTTCACCTGCCATGTGATGTGTGCACATAGCTTCTGCAGGAGGAGGTCAGCTGAAGGGCTCCACCTAGTTTGCTTAAAAACTTGATAATTTCAGATTCAGAGAGTGCTATTTCCTCAGAACACAGTTCACTTCCCCCCTCCTCCCCGATTTGGAGTCAACTTACCAAAACACTTGTTTTTCACTAGAAAGACAGGCATAGTTGGAAATTTGTCCTGTCTTTTCTTTTCTCCCAGAGGTAGCTGCAGTCAGAAGTTTCTTTGAAATCATACTGATCAGTGAAGATCTTACTGGCAAGGCCGGGGTGTTCATTCCGTGGCTCGGCTGTCAGCTTACTCTGCATAAATGCACTCCTTGTCCTGTGATGTATCAATTTTCAGACCTAGGTAGCGCTAGAAATGTTTGGTGTCAGAGGAATTAAAAGTCACACTCATACAATAATGTTGCCAAAACGTTAAAATAGCTGCCTTTGGAATGTGTATATATACGGTATTTCTGGTGACTCAGGTGGTAAAGAGTCCGCCTGCAATGCAGGAGGCTCGGGTTTGATCCCTGGGTCAGGAAGATCCCCAGAGAAGGAAATGGCAACCCACTCCAGTATTCTTGCCTGGGAAATCCCATGGACAGAGGAGCCTGAAGGGCCAATAGTCCAGGGGGCCGTAAAGAGTCGAACACGACTGGGCAACTAACACTTTCAGTTTCATAATCATCTCCCGAAATCCATTTTTAGAAAACCGGCACGAGAAAAATTATAGATAATTAGCATTGTTCCCACTGAACTTAGGGCTTCTTTTTGAGCCAGAGTAGGTGCCCATCCAGAAAAATATCTGTATTGATGTTTCATTGTGCTGATCCATTCAACTGACAGGTAATGTCATCTTTACTTCTTAATGTTAAATATATATATGTTCTGTAACATGTTTAAGTGAAAAGAAGGTGAAAGTTTGAGAAGTGCCTTTTTTCCCACTGTGAGTTAGAGTAGATTTCTTAATACACGTGTATAAAAGTATATAGAAACGCACGTGTGCTCGTTGCTCAGTTGCGTCCAGCTCCTGTGACCCCGGGGACTGCAGCTCGCCAGGCTCTTCGTCCGTGGGTCCTCCGGGCAGGAATGCTGGAGTGCATTGTCCTGTCCTTCTCCAGGGGCTCTTCCCGACCCAGGAGTCAAAGTCCCGTCTCCTGTGTTTCCCACACCGGCAGGCGGAGCCTTCACCGCCACGCCACCTGGGACGCCCATAAATGCACAGATTTGTACTCAAGCAGCCTGTGAGATGGAGAGGGCGATGGCACCCACTCCAGTGCTCTCGCCTGGAGAATCCCAGGGACGGGGAAGCCTGGTGGGCTGCAGTCCATGGGGTCACCAAGAGTCGGACACGACTGAGTGACTTCACTTTCATTTTTCAGTTTCATGCACTGGAGAAGGAAATGGCAACCCACTCCAGTGTTCCTGCCTGGAGAATCCCAGGGACGGGGGAGCCTGGTGGGTTGCTATCTATGGGGTCGCACAGAGTCGGACACGACTGAAGCGACTTAGCAGCAGTCTGTGAGATATCTTTTAAAATCCATATTTTTCAGCAAAACTATAAAATGTAGACTGTAGTAAATTCCTTGATCATGGTTTTGCTTTCTTCAAAGACATATCATGGCAAAATAAAATTTTGGTGCAGATTTGAGGGTGAAAGCATGAAATTAAGTCTCCTTTTCGCCCCGTTCCATCCCAGCTTCTGGCTTGGCCAGACGACGTCCCCGAAGCTGTCACTGCCGTCACCATTGCTCCAGACTTCCACGGAGTCCACCACGGGCACATCACCAACCTGAAGAAGTTTACCGCCTACTTCACGTCAGTGCTGTGTTTCACCACCCCCGGGGACGGGCCCCCGAGCACGCCGCAGCTCGTATGGACGCATGAAGACAGTGAGTCCCTCTCCAGGGTCCCATCGAGACCCCTTAGTCATGGAAGAGGTTTGGGCCCCTGTCATGTCCAGCTTAGCTTCGTGTAGTCATGGGGTGCGGGTGAACCTAGAGAAACACGCTGGGAGCTGACCAGAGGCATCTCAACGGCTCAGTTAAGGCTCGTAGTCGGAGCCATCCAGGCATTTGGAACCGTGGAAGGACTTCCCGTGGGGCTGTGGCTCGAGTGGTTTCAAAGCTCTCTCTGGAGGTTTTGTGCTGATGGACTGGAGACCAAGGTGATAAAATCTGGGGAGAAGGCAGATAATCATGAGAGCCTGTGCCCAGACTTGGTCTAGCAGGGGGGAGATGCAGAGATGCGTTACAGAGGGCCAGGGGCCGGTGGGGCCCAGGGGCGGGGGTGGGCAGAAGGAATTCTCCAGGATGACCCCGCAAACTGCGGCTCGGGGGACAGGGCGGTGGTGACGGCCATGACCGGAATGTGAAGGCAGGGCCAGGGCTGGGACATGGGTCTCCGTTGGGGCCCGCTCAC